>CAWUFW010021714.1:0-113376 GCA_963921515.1 Calotriton arnoldi | reverse complement strand
CTAAAGTCTGTTATCACCCTTTATAGTTCTCCTTTTGGTAACCCTCAAAATCTTCGATTCACTACAATGCATTTCAATGGGGTACTATCATTTATATTGGTCCCAAGATGGCTGCCAGCAATTCCAGGATGAAGTGCTGACAGCCAATCAGATCTCACGATGACATGTGTGGTTAGGCTCCGCCCAGATATATATGTGTTTTTACTTTTGATTTTCTCAGCAACTACTGAACGGATTTACACCATTTAACAAAAAGGGTTCTTTTTGAACCAAGAACTACCTCTTTGCCAAATTTGGTGTAATTCCGTTCAGCAGTTCGGGCTGTAGCCTTGCATAAAGTTTCCTATGGGAAATTGATTTTTGACTCTTATTTTTAATTTCTCCGCAACTACTGAACGGATTTACACCATTTAACAAAAGGGTTCTTTCTGAACCAAGAACTACCTCTTTGCCAAATTTGGTGTAATTCCGTTCAGCAGTTCGGGCTGTAGCCGTGTCTAAAGTTTCCTATGGGAAAATGAATGGGGAAAACACGTTTTGGGACCCCCTTTTTCTCGGCCCCCGCTTGACGAATCACCCTGAGACTTTCAGGGTAGGAGCGGACCGGAGCGGGCCATAAAGTTTGAAAATTTCGCGAAGATTCGTCAACCGACGCAAGAGTTATTTCAAATAGAATGTCGTGGATTTCCTATGGAAAATAGGTCCTAACTATAACTATCTACTGGCGACCGCCAGTAGATAATAAAACATATTTAAACTTTAAAGAAACACACAGTCACTGGATGATGTCATCAGTGATGTCATCAGTGATGTCATTTGAGATGTCATCAGTGATGTCATCAGTGATGTCACTGACCATGTCATGAGTGATGTAATATGTGACGTCATCAGCAGTGCATTGCGGGGGCGCGAGTTATAGTTAGCTCTACTAACTATAACGGCCGAATTTCTCTGGTTTCGTACGAGTGAAATGTCCAACTAACTATAACGTCCTTGAAACCTATGGTTTTTTCAGTTTATTTCAAAGGTTTTTTAAATGCTAATTTCTAACTATAATGTCCCTGAAACCCATGGTTTTTTCAGTGAATATATATATATATACACACACACACACATGTATTATATACATGTATACACACACACACACATACATATATGTGTATATACACACATATATACACCACTGAAAAAAAGAAAAGTTGTAGGGACATTATAGTTAGGCTCAGATTTCACACGCTCAAAACTATTGAAATTCAGCAGTTATTGTTACCTGAGCTAACTATAACTAACGCCGCCCCCCCAATGCACTGCTTATGACCTCACATATCACATCACTCATGGCATTGTCAGTGACATCACTGATGACATCATCCACAAAACCACTCACACACCCACTCACATGCCCATGCAACTACTCAGCCTTGTAGATCTATACCATCTCTCTAATCCTGTTTTACTGGGGTGAAGATGCATGTATTCTGGAGTTGCCTGGCCATCAACATCCATGGGAGATGCCACAGAGATCTTGCAGCAATTACGTATACATAAGTATTCACCTTTTCTCTGTTTTCTCATCGTCTTCTCAATAATTACCCTCAGGCTTCCTGCTCTGTAGTAGACCAAGATGTGAGGACAGGTCAATCCTCCGTTCTCACAAGGGGCTTTTAAGATTTTCATGTTAACCCTAGATTTGCCACATGCCCAAATAAAGGACATTAAGGGGCAGAATTATCATTATTTCATGCAGCGCAGCAAAGCACCTTGTTGCACTACACTGCGTGAAAGGAAAAGGGCAAGAATGCACCGTAATTAACATGATATGGTGCATTCCTGTTTGTTTCTTGCACTGCCACACAATGTGCTGCCTAGTGCCAACGTAGGCACCCTTGCATCATGGTGCAAGTGTACCTGCAATGCAGACAGGATTGTTTTTGTGCAGGATGGGACACCTTCCTGCACAAAAGCAATCATCTGAGGAATTTTCCTCTTTCTATGTGTGCAGCCGAGTGCACCACATATAGTAAGAGGAAAAACGAGGAGAAATAAAAATATTTCTCCTCATTATGCCTCAACTGGGGAGGCATAGCATTGTGACGCATGCCCAGATCTACCAGTAATGGTAAATCTGGGAGGGCGACAAAATCTATGGGTGGGTGTGTGGGAACACCCATGTTCCACCCATGGAACGCCTCCCTGGGGCAGAGTAACGCAACGCAGTGATTTGCACTGTGTTGCGTTACTGTAGATTAATCAAGCCATGCAGGGCCACGCAAGGTGGTCTTGCATGGCTTGATAAATCTGATTTAGTAGTTGCGTGGCCCTTGAGCATCCTTGTGTGGTGCAAGGGTGATGCAACTCAATGATAAATCTGCCCCTAGGTCTCACTGAAGGTCTTAATTTCACTCTCAGGGATTTCCACAGGAAGAGTCTTTGAATTATGGTCATACGGAGTATTCTACCAAGCCAAGAGAAATATTATGAGTTGCATCTAGCTAAGTCTCTCTTCTCTCCGTATGTCTGGCCAGTTGGTCTTGCACCATTCCTTAATGTTATTAGTTTAATGGAGGCCCAAGTAGTTAATTTAGGTTTTTGTCCAACAGAAAGGATACGCAGTAATAATTTGTAGCATCAAATTGCGTGCGAATCTCAGATTTACCATCTTGAATTTTGGCTGGTTAACTTTGAATCTTGGTACCTGCTCGATCCCTCCCAGAATCTCAATGACTGCAGGTGCAAAAAGCCCTGGATTTGTTTGTGTCATATGAATATAATCTGTGAAGAGGCATGCCTTATGTTATACCCCTCCTAATCTAACTCCTTGAATTGCTTGTGCTTAATCTATTTGAATCACTAGAATTTCAACTGCTAGATCAAAGAGGAGGGGGGAAAAGGGTCCCTCCCTTGAGGGCAAAAGTGTGTGATTCTAGATCATTAAGATTATTAATCCATACACCAGTTCCCAGGGGCTTGTAATTTACTATGATCCGCCGTCTCATCTTTCGACCAAGTCCTAACCTCCATTATGTGTTTTCAGCATATAGGCTCAGAAGTATGACCAGGATCTGTCTCTGGGTGATCTAGCAACTTTGATAAGATTTTAACATCCACATTAATTGAGGCTATCGGTCGGTATACCAAACATTTATCCGGGTCCTTTCCCGGCTTATGAATAAAGATAATATCAGCTACTCTCATAGAGCATGTGATTCAAGATTTCTAATCAAATTTGTTAAAGTGGGACCCGATGTGTTTTGCCAATTATGGTTTTGTAAAACAAGACAGTGAGATCATCTTGGCTTGTGGATCTGCCTGTATTCATTTGCCTAACTGATTTTTGAATTTCAGAGACTTCCGCGGGTTGCTGTAAAGCCTTTCTACAGAATTCCTGGATTGCCAGGATACAGCAATCCTCCACAGAGTCTCTAAAGTAATTTATAACCACCCAGTCTTGTGAAAACAACCCTAGGAAGAAAGTTCAGAAAGCTTTTTGCTTTCCTTTCTCGCTAAGGCCAGTGTTCACTCAGTTAATTAGATTTATTTTGTGTATCTCTCAGTCCTTCAGAGGTTCAACTGCTAGCCCAGCAGGGTTATCTTTTTCATAGATTGTATGCCTAATTTTAAAATGGTCATTTTAAAATTAGGGTTTGGGGGTTTTGACTTTTAGTTGGCTCTGTCGTATTGCTAGTTTTATATGACTTTTCAGGTGAATTTTTGTTTATTTAGTCTTAAAGGTCTCTCAGTTCAGCAATTAACATATCCTCAATACACCTTTTCTCTCTCAGTTTATCAGTCATTGTTGAGATCGTTTCCCCTCTCAGTGTTACTTTATGGGCATTCCATTTCATTGAAAGAGAAGTGTCTCCTTCTAGTTTAAGGTGAAAGAATTCTGGGATTTTTTTTGTGCTAATTTCTTCTTTTGTACCAGGTCTCAAAACAGTTCCGGGCTAATTTTCCAATGTGTCATTGGTTTTCCTTTATGACCTTGACCTAACACAATGTCCATGTGCACATAATCTGGAATAGAAATATCCACAATGTCTGCTGAGCATAGTTTGTGCACCATGGCTTTAGACATGAAGACATAATCAATGTGAGAGTTTGTTCTGTGCATACGTTAGAAAGAAGATAATTTTTTAAAATCTGGGTGTAAGGACAGCTCAGTGCCTTTTAGACTCCATTCATTGAACAGCCTCAGTAGCCCTTTGATGCCAGCAAAGATGAATAAAAAGTTGTGGGCTGTCGATCTGTATGGACCAAATTTGGCCTGATCAAATAGAACCAGGTTCGAAAGGAGTAGACGTAATCTGTTTGCAAGAACCTTGGCAAGCACTTTGGCATTATTATGCATTTTATTTATCAATGAGATTGGTCTATATATATCACAGTGTGTTGGGGTTTTGCCAAGTTTTAACAGTGTGACTACTATTGTTTCCCCCATCGAAGGGGGGAGGGTCCCTTTGGAAAGAGCCTCATAGTATACTGTTGTACCCTGGGTTAAGCAAATCGGTGAATGCTTTATAAAATTTATTGGGGATACCGTAATTTCGTGGTTTCTTTACAAGCAGACTTGCTGGAGATGAATGTTGATATTAAGTCTAAGTTAATAGGTGTGGCAAGGAATTGTTGTTGCGCATTATTTAACCATACAAGTCTGATACAGTCAAAATAAATATGATAATATTCCATAGAGGGGGAGATTCTAGAAGTTTAGAGACTAGCGAGAAGCATACTAATCAGTAAATTCTGCAAGTATGCTGTTGGACTTGTAGGGTGGTGCGCCTTTTGCATCATCTATTCGTACAACACACTGGGTAGCACAGGAGAATAAGTCAGGCTAATGTCTTCCCTGATCTTTCTCCCTCACTGTATACTCTTGTCATATCGAATTCATGAAGATGCTTAACTTCCTGTGCCGACGCCTCGTTTAATTCAAGGAATTTAGTTTTTATGTCATCCATAGTTTGTGTGGATGGAATTGTGCAAATTGCCTTGCAAAGTGCTGTTATTCTCATTCCAATTTTTCAAGGTGATCTTGTAGACCCTTACTCCGTGCTGCTTGTCCTTATAAATCCCTCATATATATGCTTTAAAGCATTCCCACTGAATATTCAGCAAGCTAACTAACTTTTCATTAAGTTGAAAGAAAGTTCTATCTCATTTTTAATCACTTCTTTAAACACTGTGTCGAGGAGTCCAAGGGCTGATAAGTGCCACATAAGTGCTTGATATTGGGGTGTTGGAATTTTAATCACTATTTTTACTGGTGAGTGTTCATAATCAGTCTTTGGCAGGTGATCTATTGAGGTTACCTAGGTGCAAATGTTTTGGGCTCCTATCCAATAACTTAATCAAGATCAGAGAATATGCGGAGGAAATGTGAGTGCCATCCTGAGTGGACGAGTGTCTCTCCATATATCTATCAAGCCATGGGAATCAATGATATTCTGTAGGGCATGTGCTGCAGAGTTGTGTGTAAGGCTCGTTAGATGGGAGAGGTCCATGTTCCTGTTTAAAACTAGGTTGGTATCCCTCTCCTCAGAGGTACTAGAGTTGAGCATTTGTGCCAGATCTGTTGTATAAAGTCAAGACCATCTAGGTTAGGCCCATTTACTTCTATAAATGTGATATGCTTGCCATGTATCAATGTCTGTAGCAGGTTATATCTACCTTGTCTCTCATTTAGTTCAAGGAGAAGGGTGAATGGAAGCCACTGTGTAACCAGTATGGTGGTGCCACGGACATAAAAAGAATATATGGATAATGCTCTATAGCCTCTACATTTAACCACCACTTTGGTAGCTGTGGTTTAGCAGTCAGGTGTGTATCCCGGAGCATAGCTACATCAATACATGGTGGTTAAGGTATACTAATAAATGTCTGATTTTGAGGGGGTCATTTAACCCTCTAATATTTCATGACAATAGCTGGAGGTTTGTCTTGCGTCTATTCATCATATTGCTGATGTTTATGTTGTAACAACCATTAACTTGTCTGCCAGTGGTTAAACCTATTGAAAGCATTTCTCCCGTCACCTTTTGTGTATTTTGGTTAATTTGGGGGCATCTTCATTTGCCAATGAGTATCAAGCCTATGCCCACGTCCAGAAGAGCACCACAGTGCTGCTAAGGTGTCACCATCTTGGCTGAAAGTGCATGCTTTTATTCATTTGATGGATGGTGAAATTATATTTATCAATTAATCTGACCTTTTGGATTGATTGATTTGATGGAAGGATGTATGTAATGCAAATTGCTTTGCTAGATGAATTTATATGGGTTGGTTTGTGGAATTGAATAGTCTGGTTATTGGATAAAAGTAATTGGTGGTTTGCATGATCTGAATAATGTCTCAAATTGACAGATAACCAGTTCGTTAGATCAATAAATTGAATTTAATGTGTTGATTGAATGATTACTTTGATAGATGGGTTCTGTTGATGTTTGGAGGCTGTGGATTGACTGGTTTGAAAGACTGGTATATTTTTAATTTGTTGATCTGTTGAAGAAAATGTTTTATTTGTTGATTACTAAAAATCATTACAAACAAGATTAAAAAACTCTAGGTTGTGACAGGAACTTGGGTTACATCAATTAGAACTGACTGGAATCGCATCATTGTTCGACAAAACACTTATACTACTTGGTATTGCTAAATAGTATTAAGGTACATTATAAAGTGCACTTGTGCGGTGGTTTACATCTAAGATCAATAATGAAAGAGCGCAGATTCAATCGATCTGCTGTTGCATCTTTAAAAACAAAAACTCATAAAATGGATTTTGTTGCCAATAACATCAGAGAACATTCTAAAATGGTTTCATATTTCGCGCCACTCATAAAAATCCTTACTCCGAAGAAATGGTAAAAGCCTTCTCAAAGAAACTACCTACCCGACCCCCTAATTTAAAGTAAACATATATCAAAGTACCAGGATTAAAGTGCAATAGATACAATGTACCTGTGCAAAATCTTGCAACTAGCAGCAGTAAATGAGAAGTACTTGAACTACTCTTACATTTAGCAGCAATAGTTAAAGTGCGATCGTGCGACGTCTAACATCGAACAGCAATGTAAGCAATAGATTAACAAGGATAATTTGTCCTTTTCAGAACAGGCCCTCACCAACGAAAAATTGATTTGGTATTGGGTTTATGTCCAGATACTACAGGCAGGAAAATCTTTTTAAACTATGGTTTAAGGGTCATTCACATGGCTTCTAGAACAGTTTTATGGGAATAATTTTTAAAAAAATTTAACTAAAAACGTTATCCTGTAAAACCGGTTGTCAATATTTTGGGCATGCAACAGAAATTAGGTGTCGTGCGCGGAGAGTCGTTTTTTTCTGCTATGAGGACAAACTTTACGAATCGTAGGGTCAGACTAGGCTTATTCCGAGAGAGACAAGTTATTATAGCCTGTCGACATGTTTTCACCCCTAGTTCGTTAAAGGTGAATTTTAATAGAGCTTTCCTTTCTTTTAACAATTGAGGGCAAGTGGTTACAATATGCATGAAAGATTCTTTATGAAAACCACATAACCTACAGCTGTTTGTGGGACAAGTTTGTTCCCATGAAGGGATTCCATCCTTTGTGGGGTAGCTCCCAAAACGTAACATGATAAATCTATCCCTTAAAAATGGTTTTAAGTGGGTTGTGAGATACGTTGTGGTTCTAATTTAGTAAATGAATTGATAACTGTCCAGGAGTGGCTCTTTTTGTCAAGGAAAATCGATAGGGAGTTAGCTGATTGATTTATTATCTGTTTAAACACCACTTTGCTCCTTGCTGCATCCTCAAGGGGCGGAGACTTGAAGTTATTTAGGCTCTCCATCAAATATACTCTCCAGCCCTTGGCATGCTCATACCTCGTTATCTCCTGCAAACATTGGTTCACATGGGTGCCCTGGTCTGAACAAGAAAAAGAATGTAATGATTTTAAATAGACAGATTGTCTTATCAGGGATTGTCTTTTCAGACCAAATTCTAATCTGACGTTGGCATGCCCAATATACCTTGGAACCCTAAAAACAGATTTAAAAACTTTTATTTGTAGATTATCAAGGATTTTCGCATCTTTACCTCGAAAAATCATTGAACCATAAGCCAGAGCGGGAATCAATTTTGCTTTCATGACCTTAAGTAAATGCTCATGGGTTGGACATGCCAACGTATCTCTCAACTTTCTAAAAGCAAAGGACAAAGCTGTAGCTTTAGCTTTTAGATTAATAAAATGCTGTTTAAAAGACATTTTATCGTCAAATGTAATACCCAAATATTTGTAGAATTTCACAGTTTCAATATGTAGCCCATTGATATTCCAAACTCTCTTATCAGATTTAGTGCCGCCGATCGTCATTATTTTTGTCTTCTTTGTATTCATTAGTAATCCATTAGCAGAAATATAATTATTAAATGAGTCGATTAATCTTCTTAAACCTATAGCAGTGTGGCTTAACAGTATGGTATCATCTGCATATTGTAAATATTTAATTTCTTGTCCTAAGAGAGTAGATGAGTGGGCATTAACATCTTTAAGATGTAATAGTAAGTCGGCCATAAAAAGATTAAAAAGGCATGGTGCCAAAACACAACCCTGCTGAAGGCCACTTTTAGTTTCGAATCAGTGGGTTGTACATCTACCGTCTCCGACTTTAACTTGGACCCACGTATTAGTGTATAGCAATTTAATCATGTCAAGTAATTGATTTGGAATACCCAAACATCAGAGCTTAGCCCATAGTAAATTACGGGGGACAGAGTCGAAAGCGGCTTTAAGGTCAACAAAGCATATGAATAGTTTTTGCTTTCTATGCTTTGCTCTTTCGGCCAATAAAGCCAATAAGGTCAAGTTCGTGATCGTTGACTCGCCCCTTGAAATCCAGTTTGGAATATTGGGGTTAGGTCTTCTTTAGAGGCCCATTCTTCCAGATCATTCAGCAAACAGTTAGAGAAGATTTTTGCCTCCACATCTGTTAGGGCGATTAGCCTATAGTTTGCTGGATTGTCTTGTGCGCCACTTTTATAAATCGGCTGTATTATGCTTCCCTGCCATGACTCGGGACCTTTTTAGTTTTAATAACATCATTAAACAGATTTGATAAAATCTCTGACCAAAGATCAAGCTTAGCTTTAAAGATTGCGTTGGGGATTCCGTTGGGGCCTGGCGCACCATTCGATCTGATCCTGCTAATTGCCGTTTTAACTTGGTCTGCTTGCCAGTTCTCATTGTCTTGTAACTCGGCTTGAGTATAATCCAGATCATTCCTCGAAGTTCCACCGACTTCTTGGCTCTGCGAGCTTGATTTTTGATGCGCAGCATTATTCTTAAATGATATATCTGAGGATGTACTATAAAGGTTGAAAATAAAAGATGCCCAACAGGATTCGGCTATATTAGCGCTATTTGCTCTTCTGCTTCCATTTTCGAGATTGTTTATTATGCCCCAAAATGCTTTCAAATTTTTAGTTTTACAGGAAAAATGCAACTTAGTCCATATTCCTTCATAGTACGTATGTTTGGCTTTCCATATTTCATTTTTATAAGATCTTCTAAGCCGATTTAATTTGCAGAGTTCCGAAGTTTTTGGGGCTCCATTTGTTTTTCTAAATATAGCTCTAGTTGCTTTATTAAGTTCTCTTTTTTGGTAAAGTAGCTTATTTGTATACTATCCTGATTTTTTGGGCCCCATAGTGGACTCTTTTGATGTAGTTGAAGAAGGGAAGCGATCCAGAAGTGAAACACACAGACCGGACCAAATATCAACCATAGACTTCCCTTGACTTTTTTTCATTTAGCGCCTTAGCAATTGCAGGTTCTAAAAATTCCCGTATTTCCTTCTGTTTGTTTGAGGTCCACTGTAACCTTTTCAGGCTAAAAGCCGATGACCCGGTTTCCAAAGATCTTGCTTCTTGCAGGTGGGCGACAAATAAGGCAAGGGAGATTATTTGTGGATTATGGTCACTTTCCAACCTAGGAATCACTCAATAACTGTCAAAGGAGGATGTCAATTCCATTGAAATGATGGAATAGTCAATAATGGAAGGTTGAGCTGATTTTTTAAATGTAGGTACGATCTTGTTGGAATTCTGAGCGTCTTCCTGTAGCACCATAAGATTGAATTTACTGAGTTGAGAAAGGCACATCTGTGTCAGCGCTCTGCTTGATTTGTTAGAGCGGTTTTTGGCGAACAAGTGCGCATTAAAGTCTCCTGAGATTAGTAGCGTAGTGGCTGGATATTCATGGAGCAAAATTTTGACTACTTCCCATAGAATCTTAAATTGGGATGTCTTGACAGAGTTTTTTGGGCTTATGTAGACGTTGATAAATATTATTGGTTGATTGAAGTCTAATATAATGCACAAAAGTCACGTTAATTTGAAATCAATTTCATAGTGTTTGACATCCAGGGTCAATGACGGACGTGCGGGATGCAAGGATCGAATACTCGTAGTAGCCAACCAGGGGTTCCTTATTTGTATTCCATTGTTGATCTGGTGAAACCACTGCATGAATGGGTGGTAGCTAGGGTGGGAATTAATGGAAATGGAGACAGCTGAACCAAACTAGCGATTTGAAGATCGTCTTGTTTCACAATGAGTAGATATCGTTTTGTTATGCATTAAATGTAGAGATAAATGGATTTGTATTGATAGATTGAAAGTGCAAGGGATGTTGGTGAATAAAGGCAGTCTTGATAGATGAAGGATTGACAAATTAAAATATTGCTCCATAAATGTAGAGTGAGAATGAAAAATTGTTGATGGGTGAACGGCTGACTCATAGGTGATGAGTAGACAGATCTTAATTTTAAGGTACACAATAACTTGATGATGAATGTATGGATGGATGTCATATGATAAATGAAGAATAGACAGATGTACATGAATGGGGTGCTTATAGATTTATACTAGCTGTTCATTTACTTGTAAGGTGTATGGGTGGAATAAACACACCCTGGGAGACAGGAACATTTCAAGCTAGGAGAAAATTTGACTCTGGCCTGGGTACCCATCATTTTATGTGTTCATTTGATAGGGTGACCAGTGGTGCTGCATTCATTGTTCAGACATTGTCATTATGATGCAGAGAGTCTTGCATTACTGTGGCCTGGGTCCGGAACCATCTCTGTGTGTGAGGGAGCCTTGCACTGCTGCTGCTAAATCTGTACTACTACTATTGCCTATTATGGCTCCCACTCAACAAGAGAGTCACCTTCAAGCTCCTCATTCATGCCTACAAAACCCTACACGACCTAGGACCAGTGTACCTGAACCACCGCCTCACATTCCACGTACCCACCAGACAACTCCGATCCTCCCAACTCTCCCTCGCCTCCATCCCCAGGATCCACAAGACCAGAACCAGAGGAAGATCATTCTCCTACCTTGCCGCCAAGACCTGGAACATCATGCCCCTCTGCTTCAGGCAAACAGCGTCACTGACCCAATTCAGGAAGGACCTCAAGGCCTGGCTCTTCGAATGATCCTCCACCAAGTCTGACCAGCAGCCTGCCTCCACCAGCGCCTTGAGACCCTCACGGGTGAGTAGCCGCGCTTTACAAGCCACTGATTGATTGATTGATTGATTGATTGATTGATTATGTATGCTGACATGTATAGCAATGACAAAAGACCTCCACCTCTGTTTTTCTTGACCAAGGTTCTATTACGGTGCTCCAGCTGATGCTCCTGGCCTTCATTTCTGTTTCCACAGTTCGCCTTCAGGTGATCTTGGCCTCATCTCAGGTGTTACGTGAGTCGGCTTTTCTGTGTCGTACATAATCTGTACATTCCAGGATCCGATTCTGGTCTTGCAGTTGGCACTCAGAACGTCTATCATTCTGTCGGTAGTTTCTTTGGTCAATCATGCATGTCTCCTGCAGAGACCATGAAAGTCCCTCATGCCCAGAACATTTATTAGGTCTTTCTGCTGTTTCCATAACAAATGCTTTTTTAATGGGACAAAGTAGCTAGCCTTGTTCCCAAACCCCAACCTGAAGGACCAGTGGATTGCGCTTCATCTGCTCTCTACCCTTTGACCTGTCCGGCTTGTGCAAAACTGCCAGGAGACTAAGCTCCCTTTTGGCTTAGGTCTCCAGATCACTGAGACATGCAAGCCCCTCAACAACTTCAAGGTGGCGACCCTCCAAAAGGTGCTTGATCTGTGTGTGAAGTACCTGGCTGCTGTCTGCACCTTGTTTGTGAAGGAATCTTGCACTGACAATATCAGTCTATGTGTAATGGGTGCCTGCACAGGTGCTTTCTGTGATGTGCTTCTTTTCATGTGTGTGACACATACATTCACTCCTTCTGCCTATGTTGTGCCTGTTCTCTTTCTGAAGGAAGTTCACCTTGTTGCAGCCTGAACAGTGTCTTTTGTGATTATGAAGCTTGCATTGCTTTTGCCTGTCCCGTGCTTGTTTTCTGAGTGAAGGATGTTGGAAGTCCAGCCAAGTGCCCTGTAACTGTTCTTGCTGTGAAAGATGGGTGCACTGGTATTGCATGTCCTGTGCTGTACTTGGGGTAAGTTTGCACTGCTGCTGCATGTGGTCAATCCATTCTGTATGAGAGAAAAGCAAAAATACTGCTGCCTGCTTTGGGTCTGTTCTGCTGGTGAGTGAAATTAGCGCTGCTACAGACCATACAGTGCCTTTTCTGTGTTTGTCAGTAAGTTGCACTGCTGCTCCCTGAGCTACAGACAAAAGACACACAGGTGATGGACGGAATGCAGAGCTAATCAAACATTCACGCCCAGTCAAAAGATCTGGGTTAAATCCATTGTTCTTTTGCTCACCATGTTTCCCCAGTTTAGACCCAGCCATATGCAAATCAGTCTTGACCCTGTGCCTCATGGGAACAGTCCAGACCGAACTGCCAAGCCAGGTCCTGCCTGGACCGGAAACAAGCATCCCTGAGCTACGCCTGTTTTGTCTGAGATAAGCAGCTACACAGCTGCCTTATTTGCGATGCCTGCTTTGTTCTTGTGGTGGAATCTCGCACTGCTACACCACAACCTGCATGAAAACTGGCAAGTAACCATTTACTGAAAAACATATTGGCTTTTCCATTTGTATCACATTTACAAAATTCAGAGCCCAACACGCCCTTGAGGCTGAAAGTTCTTGGTATATGTACCCTTTAGGGAAGCTGCCCCAGAAATATTGGACACCAATGTGTTTATCTTTAGTATTGACCTGTTAGTCCATTTTGGAAGTGGGTCAGTTGCTGCAGAATAATTTTTGTTTAAAAACTTGTCATGCAGAATGATGTTCCCTATCCCAGTCCTGAGGCAGTCACGTTTAACATGTATCTCCCAGGATCTGGCTCTTTTCCCAGATGAGTGGCCTGGAAGCCATCTTTGCTGTCATGAGTCTTTAAAATCTTTGCAGCCTGAACTATCACTTTCCTCTCAGATCTCAAAAACGTGGGGATAACGCTGTTGGTGGATCTGTGCAACTGGGCACAACTTCGCTGCTGGGTGTGTAAAATATATGTAACCTAAGGTATTGCTTTACTGTCGAAAGTCTGAGTCTGCGTAATCTGATGAAAGCTATTAAATCCCCGACCATAGAATGTACAATCTATGTAACATAGGACACATGTTAGCTGCACAGCCTGACCTGATAAGGTGTGTCTATGTAGCATAAAAGATAGCTGGGATGGCAGGGGTCCAGACCATTACAATTTCTAGAAATTGGAATATAGCTCCACTCTTCAGAGGACTGGGCTTTAAAATCTCTGTAACGCGAGGGTAGTTTCTGCTGCTAGCCTGTGATATCTGGGTCACCAGAGATATAGCTGTTCTATCGGATGTCCGAACCCATGCGATCTCTGTTATCAAATATCTACCTGCTGTCCAGGGCTCAGCCTGTGAGATCCAGGAAATGTGTGATTTAGCGTTCCTTATTCCAGTCTGAGACCATAAAATCTCCTTAACTGCAGGGTTAGCTTTTGCATCGCCACTAAGATAGATTTTGTATGTGAAGCCAATATCTTTCTTATTGTCTGTTTAACCTGAGAGAAAGATCTGCTGTCTAAAGCTAGAATCTTTGCAATATGGGCAGCTTGAACAAAACCTCTGTTATTTAACCCTCTGTGCTGCATCAACGCAGTATCTGACATTATGCAGTAATTCCATACACAGATTTACCAATAATGTCGGTATCGCTAGTTACTTTATGCGAAAATACCACGGCTTTACAAGTAACCTCTTTGGTACCCCTCAGAAATCAGTGTTCCTGCACCAATCTCTGCATGTCATTCCCCAATTCTGGGCCATTTTCTAGGGACTAATTGTACCAGGTGCATTTGTTCCTGGAAACACCCGTGGAATTACACATGCTATGCAGGATTGCGACATAACCAAGTTTACGAATTTGGATGGAACTTCTGTTTCCAAACAAACTGGCATTAAGAGGCCACTTGGAATTAGGGCCAGAGTTATGGAGAAACCGCATCCATACCCAGGACCCTACATGTGGAAATGTGTCATTAAATTGTGCATTTTTTTAAGTTTTGACTTCTAGATTTTCCCCCGAGAGGTCCTTAGGTAGGTGTTGGCAGAGGGACCCACAAACATTGAAGATGTCTCCGTTGCCAGGTTGGTACCGATAGAAGATTTTTGTACATAAGTGTACATATATAAATAAAGCACAATAGCCTTTGTAACTGATCTAGGGATCTTCGGGACCCAGCCCACCTCCAAAACTTTCCCTCATTTCACAGCCCAGGCTCTGGTTGAGAAGGGAAAAAAAGCAGCTTAAATACTTGCCGACCAATCGGCTGCCACCCCGCGGAGCTGAGCACACTGATCCTGATTAACGAGGAAAGGAGGTAGTGAGGTGGGGGAGGAAGTGAGTCTGCCGCTAATCCCCCTCCTTGAAGGGAGGCTGGCTGGCGTGCCCACCCCATCATCCTGGCTTGTGACAGGCAGTGCTGGTCCGGAGGCTGCAGCATGCTGCGCGCACAGCCCGCGCTGCCGGTGCGCCGCCGGCCCCTACCTGCCCGCCTCCGCCCCCGTGCACACTAGCACCCCGCATCTGCCAGCGGAAGGGAAAGGGGCGGTCAGGATGCTCGGTGAGGAAGGGGGGTCGTGATGGGCAGCACGGGGATCTCTTGACTTCCTGGAGAGGATGGGCGCGGGAGGAGGAGCGGCCGTTTGAGTGAGCAGAGGTGCGGAGCACGGCCGGGAGAGGTGGTCCAGAGCACGGAGGGCAGAGGGGGTCTGGAGCACGGCCGGACACTGGCCGCGGCAGCGATGGGCGAATGGACCATCCTGGAGAGGCTGCTGGAGGCGGCGGTGCAGCAGCACTCCACCATGATAGGGAGGTAAGGTGCGGACATGCGACCCCTCCCCCGAGGCTGTGGTACATGCCACTAGGGTCCCTTATCTTTCTCCTTGATAATCCTCGGAACTGGGGTATCCTTCCGTGTTACCCCTTCTACATTCCCATGCTCCTTTACATCCTCTTATGTGAATGGGAGGTGTGGGGAGACGGTTCTGCCACCTGTCCACCCCCTCGCCTAGCACCCCCCTATCCATCCTAGTCTGGGGACTCTGCTATCACCGTACTACTCCTTCCTCCCCTTTCCTGCGCGTGATCGTCTGGGGTGGGGGCTATTCCCTGTCACCTATTCTCTTCACCTTGCATCCTCATACGGGGTGGGGTCTCTCCTCCACGCCCCCTTTCCATTCCTCGTGACAGACGTGCGAGGGGTGAAGGGTGCGGGTCTCTTCCTTATCACACCTGTTATATCTGTCACCTGCCAACCCATCTCTGTACTCTCACCTCTGTTTAAGCTCTGAGTTGCTGGTGCCTCATACCTCCCCCATTCCCTCTTCTCATCGCCTAGGGAGTCTCCTCTACCCTGCTGCACCCTCCCTTCACCGTATATGCTAATGAAGTGAATGGGTCGCGTCTTTCCTGTTACCTGGTCTCCCACACCCCAAATGACCCATCCTTCTCCGCCCGCCTCCTCCTCTGTACTATATCGTGAGCTTCCCGCCACCGCTGTGGAGGTGGGCTGGCCGCCGGGAATGAGAGCAGTGCAAGCCGTCTCCGTCCGTCTTTGTGCGCTGCTTTCAGCTCCGGCATGGAAGGGTTTTGCATCACTGTGCTGCTGCATGCCTATGCAGGGAGGCGGGGGAGTGATGACACGCAGGGTGAGAAGGACGGTGACTGCGTGAGGTGGGAGGTCACGGGTCGCTCCAGAGATTACTTCACCGTGTCCTGCAATAGGGGCCATGGGCTCTGATGCCTGATAAGGACAACTGAGGCTTTACATCCTGTTTTTTTGCAGAGACTTGTTCACTGCTCTGCCTACCTGTGTGTGTGTGGTTTTGTGTGTGTATGGAGTGTGTGTGTAACCAGAGTAGCACGCACCAGTGCTGTGCATACTCTTGTCCGCGCAGCGTCTGTGTAAGTCTCAGTTCTGTCACTGTGTTTGTTGCAGTACAGGTGAGCAACAGCGTCAGTACGGTGCATATGAATGTCGGTCCGGCGTGGATGCATACGTGTCATCACTGTGCGTGTCTCTATGTACCAGTGGGCATGTGTCACAGACAGTGCTTGAAATGTAAAAATAGAAGTGCAGGTACTCTGTACCAGAGTACCTCCTTGTTTCTGAGAAGTGCCGGTACTCTCCAATTAAAAGTATTGCATTTCTCGTGAGAAGTGCCGGTACTCTCCCTCTCAAAATAAAAAAGTGCCGTTACTCCGGCCCATTTAAAGCACTGGTCACAGAACTGTGCATGCAAGTGTCTTACTGTGTGCCTGTAAGTGCCTTTATTGTGCGTACAAGGGGTCAATGCCGTATCTATAAAAGTCCCAGTGCGGTGTGTCGCTGTATATGTGCACAAAATCATGAATACTTCAGGCTGTAGGTTAGAGAGTGGCCTAAAGGTCACAAGGCATCGTCCACCCACGGATGGCCAGCTTCATCATAGGGCTCCTCCTCACACTGGGGCACAGAAGGATGGATGCCAGCATGCAGTGGCATAGCTGGAGGGGGCAGTCCGCCCCGGGCGGCACTTTTTTGAGGGAGGCGGTATTTCACGTGAGGTGAGCAATTCTCTGTGGCCGGGGAGCAGATCTAGCTGCCGAGGAGGAGGCGGGCCTTTTGGTGTGTATGAGGGGTGGCAACAGTGACGGCGGTGCAGGTAAGAGCTGTGGATGTGAGTCGGCAGACGACGACGAGGGGAAAAAAAGAAAACACTTACCTTGTGCTCGCTGCATCACCGACTCAGTGATGCGGTGAGCGCAAGGTAAGTGTTTTTCTTTTTTTTAATTTTATTTTCCCTCGCCGTAGTCTGTCGACTCCACCCCACCGCCCCTACCTGCACCGGCTGTCACTGGGCGGCAAACTCAGGGACCGCCCCGGGCGGCAAAAGCTCTAGCTACGCCACTACCAGCATGGGCTACAACCCTACTTAGAGGGCAACACGTCGGGAGATGTGATTAGGCAGTATATAGTGGAGAGGGGAGGTAATCAGTGGAGAGAGGAGATTGAAAAATGCCTCCAGGGCTCGCAGTCCGGAAGGACCAGGTATTAAACCCCCACGCCCCATGCCAATTTTTGAAGGTGAGTTAGGACGTATACATTGACTCATGCAGTATGCTCTCCTGTGGAGTTCAACAGAAAAGCAATTGTTGTTGTATTTCAACTATTCTTTTACATTCACTAGTTCATTACGCTGACATAAGCAGAGAGGGACAGGTCCTGATGAATGTCACTGTACCTCTTGATGAGGGCATTTCTTTGAGGCAGAAACATGTCAACTACTCTGTCTGGGGGAAATCTAGGCCCATCTCCTTTAAATTCTGTCTACTGGGGACAACAAAAAAGTTTGAGTCTAGCAGGAGGTAGTTATTATTTTCTCTGGCCACTGTTATCTCCCCTCTGCACAACATTTCACACCGCCTACTCACGTCTCTCAGGAAGTGCTCCCCTCTAAGAAATGTTGTAGCCCATGCTGGAACCCTGCTGTGTGCCAGCGTGAGGAGGAGCCCGTGGATGAAGCAGGCCACCCTTGGGTGGGTGCGGGCTATCATCGGGCAAGAAGGATTTCTTTCACGGTTGTAAAACATACAGCCTCTCTGTACAGTACAGCCTAAAGTATTCATGTTTATGTGCACATGATAGCAGGACATACTCCAAGACTTAACCCTCCCTATTCCTTGTGTGCTTACTACTTCTCTTTACATGGGAACATTAGTCCCAGTCTTGTATGTATGTGTGTCAGAAATGGCTGAACACAAATGCCTGTATTATTTGTGTCTGAACAGGTATGAGTGCCAGTATTGCGTATATATGTAAGTGCCAGTTTGTGTGTGCAAAGTTCCAGTACTAGGCCCATGAGCGAAGCTGCAGTATCTTTATGAATGTCAGTACTGTTTGTACGAGCGTCAGTGCTGTACATAAGTGTCAAGTCTGTGTGTATGAGTGTCTCCACATAATCTGCATATGAATGTTTTTATTGCATGAGTGCATATGTCATTACCGTATTTGTCTCTCTACCAATGTGCATGAATGCCATTACTCTGCATATGAGTGTCGGTACTGCATGTATCTCAATACCGTCAACGTGTCTGTCAAGGTATACATGCATGCCAGTATTGTACTTTTAAGTGTCAGTACTTTATGTTCATAGGTATCCGTACTATGTATTTGCCTAAAGCTGCGTGTGAGTGTCAATACTAATTGTAAATTTATGTGTCAGTACTGCGTGTCAAGACTTTGTGTGTCTGTCTGAACAAGTGTCAAGGAGGGCCACTGCTGAGTATATCTGTGTGGTTAATCTGTGTGTGTGTGTTTGGTGTGTGTGTGTTTGTTTGTATATATATATATATAGCAATAAACAACGTGGACAAGTCCACAAAGAAATGTGGTCACTTCAGGTGACGCATTAATTTGTACAGGAGCACAGACATCCAATGGATGTCTAAAAAGACCCCTCACCCACCAACCTAGTTGGTGGCATGCTTCATCATTGGGGTCCCAGCTGAGCTGCCGAATGCAACCCAGCTGTGCTACAACGCCTGATTACAGCAGAGCAGGTATTGTGATGTGAGGTGAGTGCTCTATGTGATGTGACAAAATGTTAAAAATGTCTCTAAGAAATACCCTTGTAAAAAAGTTTAATAAAAGGGTCTTAGGACATGGTTAAAAACACAGGCGGGATATAGTGAAGGTAAAAATTGTACTTCAATATCCCTAGAGTTTTAGGTCAACTATTTTCAGCCTTCTACGAGGTTCGTGAGGCTTTCATCAGGACCAGTGTGAAGTGGCTAAAAAGGTGGAGTAGCCACAAAGGTGCAAGTATCAGCACACGTACTAAAGTGTGCTGTGAGTGTGGTGGGTACGTTGTACTTACGGACCCGTCAAGGTGAGTATCTGTAAACAAAACAAAAGCATACAACTTCAAAGACACACATATAACAGTGAGTATCCTTACTTGCATGCTTGGTGGTAGATTGCTGTGCTCACTTAGGCTCCTCGATGAGCTGTAGTACCCCGAACTGTAGGTGAACTAAAAACATCATGCATGGTGACAGGTACTAGCATGCATGATAGTTGTATTGTCATGAACCATGCGTGGCTGCAATGCGCCAAGTAGTCACAAATGTAGTGATTATTTTATAAATAACCATCCGTGGTCACAATGATTCTTAATTTTCAGCCTTTTCATGGAGATTGGCTAAATGTGGTCAAGAGCCAATGACGCAATATAATAAGCACATGCAATGCTGTGCCCGCAGAGGTAGCAGCCATATTAATCAATGTAGTTGGGTGGTTCGTGGTAAAAGTAAATGTTTGCACAAAGCGCATATTATCTACATAAACGTGTGAAATAGCATGAGCCATAAAGGTGCGGAAAACGGAAAATGCAAATAAAAATAAAAAGAGCCTTACTTTAACTCTATGTTATACGGACATACTGATCCTGCCAAGGGGAACCTCCTATAGTCACACACTGCAGACGGGGGAAATTTAAAAGAAGCAGTGAGTATCCACAGAAGCGTCCGCGAGGCCAGGGGGGCCCGCTGTGTTCAGACGCTAGTAACGCAGTTCCAATTAAACTTACTTCGTCAAGGAAAGATTCCCTCCTTTCAAACCTGCATTGCTCTCGGTCAGGATCTCGCCGGTAAAGTGACTGGCGAGCTAGGAGTATTTGTCTTCCTGGTGTGGGCGTGTCAGCGTCAGGCGATGCGTGTCACGTGGTCCCAGAGCTAGTGTGCTAACCTTGTCAAACGTGGCAGCGTGGGAGAGATGCTGGCGGGATCGAACACAAGCCACTTCCTGTAATGTGTGGCTGTTGATGGACGAGGGGAGAGGAAAATTATGTAAATCTCTCACAAGTGCATAACTATTTCAAATGCGGTAAAAGGGAAAAAGGGAAAAGTAAAATGTTAAGGTATGTTAAACCTTACGGGGAGATTCGAGATAACTTCGATCCAGTCTGACTATTAAGTAATAATGGACATGGTATGCATTTAGATATAAGTGAGTAAGGTTGTGTAGAATTACACATTAAAGAGGAGTGGTTGAGGTAATGGGTGCATGATATATCTGTCTTTTTGAAAAAACTGGCCATCAATACAGAGTAGTATTGGGCATATAGGAGGTGTTATAGTCCAATATGTACACACACATTATCTACTGGCGGTCGCCAGTAGATAGTTATAGTTAGGACCTATTTTCCATAGGAAATCCGCGACATTCTATTTGAAATAACTGTTGCGTCGGTTGACGAATCTTCGCGAAATTTTCAAACTTTATGGCCCGCTCCGGTCCGCTCCTACCCTGAAAGTCTCAGGGTGATTTGTCAAGCGGGGGCCGAGAAAAAGGGGGTCCCAAAACGTGTTTTCCCCATTCATTTTCCCATAGGAAACTTTAGACACGGCTACAGCCCGAACTGCTGAACGGAATTACACCAAATTTGGCAAAGAGGTAGTTCGTGGTTCAGAAAGAACCCTTTTGTTAAATGGTGTAAATCCGTTCAGTAGTTGCGGAGAAATTAAAAAAATAAGAGTCAAAAAATCAATTTCCCATAGGAAACTTTATGCAAGGCTACAGCCAGAACTGCTGAACGGAATTACACCAAATTTGGCAAAGAGGTAGTTCTTGGTTCAACAAGAACCCTTTTTGTTAAATGGTGTAAATCCGTTCAGTAGTTGCTGAGAAAATCAAAAGTAAAAACACATATATATCTGGGCGGAGCCTAACCACACATGTCATTGTGAGATCTGATTGGCTGTCAGCACTTCATCCTGGAATTGCTGGCAGCCATCTTGGGACCAATATAAATGATAGTACCCCATTGAAATGCATTGTAGTGAATCGAAGATTTTGAGGGTTACCAAAAGGAGAACTATAAAGGGTGATAACAGACTTTAGTTACATTAGAATTCATTTGTTGATGGTACCATACTAATTTCAGGAATTGTGGTGTGTTCTAAGGTGATTTTACCCTGTGAAAAACCTTCTGCTGGGATATCATGAATCATGTTTGAGAGAAAACTATTTTCACATGCTTGTCCCATACAGTTTTGGAAGGTGCCCCAGAAGCTAAAATGAGAGCATATTTTCTGTAAATTCACATTATCTTTCTCAGTCATGTGAGAATGAAGTCTGACATTCTCAGTAAAACATGTACATCCAACAAGGGCAGCGACTGTCAGTTGATTCCTTTGTGTTCTACTGCAGCTTCCCAGAGTGTTCTAAAGAACAACTAGAGTGCTAACAGCCTTACTTATGACAAAAGTATGGCACACCTGAAGCCATCTTGATTGGAATAAACTGGTAACACTTAAAACATTTAATTTAAAAAGGAACACAATGATGGGGTTCATCTTGTCATAGAAATTATGGTTAGTGCTCTGGAAAGAAAAATTAGTACATGTTTCAAGTATGATCTCAAATATCTTCCTGTTATATTTCAACAGGAGCAGCCTGTCAGTTGATGCCTTTGTGTTCTACTGCAGCTTCCCAGAGTGTTCTAAAGAACAACTAGAGCGCTAACAGTCTTACTTATGACAAAAGTATGGCACACCTGAAGCCATCTTGATTGGAATAAACTGGTAACACTTAAAACATTTAATTTAAAAAGGAACAAAATGAGGGGTTCATTTTGCCATAGAAATTATGGTTAGTGCTGTAGAAAGAAAATTTAGTGCATGTTTTAAGTGAGATCTCAAATCCTCTTCTATTTCATTAGAAAATTCTGACATGCAGACTGAAACAATCACTTTCAATACCAGCAGTAGACTTCCAGTTAACTCCTTGGTGAGCAGTAGCTTTACTACAGTGAACTAATGAACAACTAGAGTAATAACATTCTGAATTTATGGCAAATGTGTGACACATCTGAATGCCTTCTTGATGGAATCAAAGTAAAAACTGAAAGCATTTCCTACTGAGGAGACTGCAGTAAATGAGGAAATTAGGAAACTTCATAACAAAGAAGTCTTCCAAGATGGCCACCAGTGAAAAAAGAGCCCAAATGTAGCACAAATATTACCCAGATGTAGCCCACATATAGCCCAATGACAAAAGTGTGCAAAACACTTTTTATTTTTAGTTTTTTTCAGTTTTATGTAGTGCAGACTGGTCAGGTATTGGAGCGTTGCATCTTAAAACATGACCCCCCTACACTACAAAAACACCACTGCACTACCCTAAACCCTAAAACACTACCCCAGCACGACCCCCTACACTACACAAGCACCACTGCACTATCCTAAACCCTAAAACACTACCCCCAGCATGACCCCCTACACTACATGTGAGAAGTTGGCCTGGCATATGCTGTCCACTAATTATAGTGGGCACCTTGCACCAGTCCAAACAACCCCTTATTGGAGATAGGTTAAAGACAACCTTATTGAAAGCTATCCTAGTGGTAGCTATGGAGAGCAGCCTTCAGGCTAAGTCTTGAAGGAATGTAAAGCAGCTTGTTTTACCAGTCTATAATCTCTTGAGTGATCAAATGAAAGAGCACCACACCAGGTATATATTCAAAATATATGTATTTGTTGCTAAACACACCCCTCTAGTCTCTTTATGAGGCTAGAGTTCGAAATACATAAGTTAGAAGTTATTTAAACACAGTAATAGCACAAATACACGTTTGGGCCCTAGGGGCGTACCAAACCATATACCAATAAAGTGGTATGCGAACCACGACTGAACTAGACACTAGGCCTAGAGCCTCTAGAAGTGCTTGGACCACAAGGAACCACCCAAGGTAGTGACACAGGGGACCCACGGGAGACGCGTGCAGTGTAAATACACAACCGCGATACGCCGTTGACTTCTATGGAGAAAGTCGTGATCGGGAAATTAGAGAAAAGGGACACTTAAAAGAGGACTTGGACCAAACCCTTTGAGATCTAGAACTTTGAAGAGTCTCTACCCACGGGAGCACCGGAGTACTCGTGTTACCTCACCCAGGGAAGCCGGGTGCATAGGTGCCTTTCGGGGTCGGGTTTCGTCGTCGATTTGAATGGCGATCTGCTGCAAAGTGCTGCTGGCGACCAAGTGAAAAGTGTCCGGGTGGATCCAAGAGTGGATCGGAGTTCTGAAGAACCTGAAAGCAGAGGGGACAGAGTCTGGGTCACTAGCCAGTGACCAGGAAGGCGATGGACAGATGCCCACCGATGTCGAGTGCTTCAGGTGCGTTGACGGTTGTCTAGACTCTTCAGCCACGAGGTCCAGGAGGCGTTGTCGGTGACCAGGAGCAGGATTCAGGCTGGTACATGATGTTTGTCGAGTGCTGAGGTGTCGGCGACCGGACTGGACCCAACAAGCCTTGGCAACAGCAAGTCTCGATGCAGAGGAAGATCATCGATGGTGCAGACCAGCAAGGTCTGAGGAACTCACCCAGCGAGGGTAAGTGAGGGCAGGCCTGGAGCAACCAGGATGCCAAGGTAGGAAAAGATTGGCCTTCGTTAAGGGCTACTAGCCAACGGGCTAGCGACCGCGAAGGAGCCTCATGACGCCGCACGTGGATCTGGCTTACAGGACACTCGTGGAGTGGGGGCCAGTGATCTTCAATGCAGGTGGTGCTGGAGGCTAGAGCTACTCGGAGCTCAAAGCACGACTTCTTGGGAGACCTAGAGAGGATGCACTTGCAAATGTGCTCGGAATCCAGGGGTCACGGTCTCAAGTCACCCATGATAGCCATGGGCCTCAGCTTTGCTGGGGACTCAGGGTAGCCTCGGAAAAGTCTGAGAATCCACCTCTGGTGATGCGATGACTTCGGCGTCCGACGGGAGCTTCAGAAATGCGAACCGGACAGATGCTTCTTTGGTGCCTGCCAAGCAGGGGAGTCACTCCTTGACCCCAAGGGAGATTCTTCTGTCCTCTAATCGTGAGTAGAGCGTCGAAGGTCCAGGATTCAGTTTCAGAGTTTCGTCCAGGGATAATCTAAAGTCCTAAGGACTGGGTTCCTATCTTTTTACTAAAGATAGGGGTTGGACTACTCTGTGGCCCCACCTATGGGTGGGTCAGGGCAGAGGGGTGGCTACACCCCTTTCCCTTTGTCCAGTTCATGCCAAAGCAGGGGCTGCAAGCCCCTGATCCGGTTTGAACTGGGGTATGCACAGGGACACCAAATGTGCCCCCAGTGCAGGACTTCAAAGCACCGAAAGTGCTCCCGCCCAGCCCCAATACACATTATCCTGTCTGGGGAGGTGGTCACACCTCCCTGGGACAGGAAACCTATTGTCCAGGCCTCCCCTGCCGGAGTTTCGTCCAGCAGCAGGAGGCCAGACTCGTGTCTGTGGCAGCAGCATCCATTTTGTGATGCCAGGGCTCTGGAAAGAAGTTACCGGACTAGTCAGAGTTAACATGTCTTTCCCTCTAGAAGGGTGGAATGCTACCCCCGCCGCCAGAATTGGCGGGGGGGTCATATTCCAAGATGTTTGACACCAAACACGACATGTTTAGGTGCAGCCATTCCAAAGTTAGCATTTTACCGCGAGGATATAATGCGCTTAAGAGTATATGGTCAGGCTGCACTACAAACAGCATCAGAGATGGTCTCCGAACGCTGCAGAGGGGCCCTGCTCATGCAGGGGCACCCTCTCACATAGGAACCATGCACTCTGCCTTTAGGATTGATAAGGCCTGCCTTAGGAGTGACTTATAGGTTTATATGTGTGTATGTATTTAGTGATATAGGTAACCTATATCACAGTAAGGGGTGCATGCACCACCTTACCCAGGCTGCAGTAGCAGACCTGGGGTGTCAGTTTGGATAGCCTTCCAGGGGTGGCATAATACATGCTGCAGCCCCTGGCAGGCCTCTGAGGTGCCTATGCCCTTGGTACATAGTATACCATATACTAGGGACTTATAAGGGCACTCCAGATCCCAATCAGTGATGTGCCTAAGGCACATGGAAACCTTTTTACAGAGAAAGCAGATAGACTGGGGCCCTGAATAGCAGGATCCCAGTCCAACTAAGTCATAAACCAGCAAAACACCATAAAAAAAGTGGGGGCAACCATATAGTCAGATTCCATCTTCCTACACTACCCAAACACCACTGCACTACCCTAAACCCTAAAACACTACCCCAACACCACTGCACTAACCTAAATCCTAAAACACTACCCCCAGCACGACCCCCTACACTACCCAAACACCACTGCACTACCCTAAAACATGACCCCCTACACTACACAAACACCACTGCACTACCCTAAACCCTAAAACACTACCCCCAGCACGACCCCCTACACTACACAAGCACAACTGCACTACCCTAAACCCTAAAACACTACCCCCAGCACGACCCCTACATTACACAAACACCACTGCACTACCTTAAACCCTAAAACACTACCCCCAGCACGACCCCTACACTACCCAAACACCACTGACCTAACCTAAATCCTAAAACACTACCCCCAGCACAACCCCTACACTACCCAAACACCACTGCACTACCCTAAAACATGACCCCTACACTACACAAACACCACTGCACTACCCTAAACCCTAAAACACTACCCCCAGCACGACCCCTACACTACACAAGCACCACTGCACTACCCTAAACCCTAAAACACTACCCCCAGCACGATCCCCTACACTGCCCGAACACCACTGCACTGCCCTAAACCCTGAAACACCAGCCCCTGCACGACCCCCTACACTGCCCGAACACCACTGCACTGCCCTAAACCCTGAAACACATACCCTAGCACGACCCCCTACACTGCCCGAACACCACTGCACTGCCCTAAACCCTGAAACACCACCCCCTTCACGACCCCCTACACTGCCCGAACACCACTGCACTGCCCTAAACCCTGAAACACCACCCCCAGCATGACCCCTACACTGCCCGAACATCACTGCACTGCCCTAAACCCTGAAACACTATCCCCAGCAAGACCTCCTACACTGCCCGAACACCACTGCACTGCCCTAAACCCTGAAACATCACCCCCAGCAAGACCCCCTACACTGCCCAAACACCACTGCCCTAAACCCTGAAACACCACCCCAGCACGACCCCTACACTGCCCGAACACCACTGCACTGCCCTAAACCCTGAAACACCACCCCCAGCACGACCCCCTTCACTGCCCGAAAACCACTGCACTGCCCTAAACCCTGAAACACCACCCCCTGCACGACCCCTACACTGCCCGAACACAACTGCACTGCCCTAAACCCTGAAACACCATCCCCAGCACGACCCCCTACACTGCACAAACACCACTGCACTGCCCTAAACCCTGAAACACTACCCCCAGCAAGACCCCCTACACTGCCCAAACACCACTGCACTGCCCTAAACCCTGAAACACCACCCCCAGCAAAACCCCCTACACTGCCCGAACACCACTGCCCTAAACCCTGAAACACCACCCCCAGCAAGACCCCCTACACTGCCCGAAAACCACTGCACTGCCCTAAACCCTGAAACACCAGCCCCAGCACGACCCCTACACTGCCCGAACACCACTGCACTGCCCTAAACCCTGAAACACCACCCCTGCACGACCCCTACACTGCCCGAACACCACTGCACTGCCCTAAACCCTGAAACACCACCCCCAGCACGACCCCCTACACTGCCCGAACACCACTGCACTGCCCTAAACCCTGAAACACCACCCCCTGCACGATCCCCTACACTGCCCGAACACTACTGCACTGCCCTAAACCCTGAAACACCACCCCCAGCACGACCCCCTACACTGCACGAACACCACTGCACTGCCCTAAACCCCGAAACACTACCCCCAGCAAGACCCCTACACTGCCCGAACACCACTGCCCTAAACCCTGAAACACCACCCCCATCAAGATCCCCTACACTGCCCGTATACCACTGCACTGCCCTAAACCCTGAAACACCACCCACAGCATGACCCCCTACACTGCCCGAACACCACTGCACTGCACTTAACCCTGAAACACCACCCCCAGCACCACCCCCTACACTGCCCGAACACCACTGCACTGCCCTAAACCATGAAACACCAGCCCCAGCACGACCCCCTACACTGCCCGAACACAACTGCACTGCCCTAAACCCTGAAACACCACTCCCAGCACGACCCCCTACACTGCCTGAACACCACTGCACTGCCCTAAACCCTGAAACACCAGCCCCAGCACAACCCCGTACACTGCCCGAACACCACTGCACTGCCCTAAACCCTGAAACACCAGCCCCAGCACGACCGCAAACTGCCCGAAAACCACTGCACTGCCCTAAACCCTGAAACACCAGCCCCAGCACGACCCCCTACACTGCCCGAACACCACTGCACTACCCTAAACCCTCAAACACCAGCCCCAGCACGACCCCTACACTGCCCGAACACCACTGCACTGCCCTAAACCCTGAAACACCAGCCCCAGCAAGACCCCCTACACTGCCTGAACACCACTGCACTGCCCTAAACCCTGAAACACCACCCCCAGCAAGACCCCCTACACTGCCCGAACACCACTGCACTAAAGCCTGAAACACCACCCCCAGCAAGACCACCTACACTGGCCGAACACCACTGCACTGCCCTAAACCCTGAAACACCACCCCCTGCACGACCCCCTACACTGCCCAAACACCACTGCACTGCCCTAAACCCTGAAACACCACCCCCTGCACGACCCCCTACACTGCCCAAACACCACTGCACTGCCCTAAACCCTGAAACACCACCCCCTGCACGACCCCCTACACTGCCCGAACACCACTGCACTGCCCTAAACCCTGAAACACCACCCCTCAGCACGACACCCTACACTGCCCGAACACCACTGCACTGCCCTAAACCCTGAAACACCACCCCCAGCACGACCCCTACACTGCCCGAACACCACTGCACTGCCCTAAACCCTGAAACACCACCCCCTGCACGACCTCCTACACTGCCGGAACACCACTGCACTGCCCTAAACCCTGAAACACCACCCCCAGCACGACCCCCTACACTGCCCGAACACCACTGCACTGCCCTAAACCCTGAAACATCAACCCCAGCAAGACCCCCTACACTGCCTGAACACCACTGCCCTAAACCCTGAAACACCACCCCCTACACTGCACGAACACCACTGCACTGCCCTAAACCCTGAAACACCACCTCCAGCAAAACCCCTACACTGCCTGAACACCATTGCTCTGCCCTAAATCCTGAAACACTAGCCCCAGCATGACCCCCTACACTGCCCAAACACCACTGCACTGCCTTAACCCTGAAACACCACCCCCAGCACGACCCCCTACACTGCCCGAACACCACTGCACTGCCCTAAACCCTGAAACACCAGCCCCAGCAAGACCCCCTACACTGCCCGAACACCACTGCACTGCCCTAGACTCTGAAACACCAGCCCCAGCAAGACCCCCTACACTGCCCGAACACCACTGCACTGCCCTAAACCCTGAAACACCAGCCCCAGCATGACCCCTACATTGCCCGAACACCACTGCACTGCCCTAAACCCTGAAACACCACCTCCAGCAAAACCCCTACACTGCCTGAACACCATTGCTCTGCCCTAAATCCTGAAACACTAGCCCCAGCATGACCCCCTACACTGCCCAAACACCACTGCACTGCCTTAACCCTGAAACACCAGCCCCAGCACGACCCCCTACACTGCCCGAACACCACTGTACTGCCCTAAACCCTGAAACACCAGCCCCAGCACGACCCCCTACTCTGCCCGAACACCACTGCACTGCCCTAAACCCTGAAACACCACCCCCTGCATGACCCCCTACACTGCCCGAACACCACTGCACTGCCCTAAACCCTGAAACACCACCCCCAGCACAACCCCCTTTACTGCTCGAACACCACTGCACTGCCCCAAACCCTGAAACACCACCCCCAGCACGACCCCTACACTGCCCGAACACCACTGCCCTAAACCCTGAAACACCACCCCTGCATGACCCCCTACACTGCCTGAACACCACTGCACTGCCCTAAACCCTGAAACACCACCCCCAGCACGACCCCCTACACTGCCCGAACACCACTGCACTGCCCTAAACCCTAAAACACCACCCCCAGCATTACCCCCTACACTGCCCAATCACCATTGCACTGCCCTAAACCCTAGAACACCCCCCCAGCATTACCCCCTACACTGCCCAAACACCATTGCACTGCCCTAAACCCTAGAACACTACCCCCAGCACGACCCCCTACACTACCAAAACACGACTGCACTGCCCTAAACCCTCAAACACTCCCCCCAGCACGACCCCCTACACTGCCCGAACACCACTGCACTGCCCTAGACTCTGAAACACCAGCCCCAGCAAGACCCCCTACACTGCCCGAACACCACTGCACTGCCCTAAACCCTGAAACACCAGCCCCAGCATGACCCCCTACACTGCCCGAACACCACTGCACTGCCCTAAACCCTGAAACACCAGCCCCAGCACGACCACCTACACTGCCCGAACACCACTGCACTGCCCTAAACCCTGAAACACCAGCCCCAGCACAACCCCTACACTGCCCGAACACCACTGCACTGCCCTAAACCCTGAAACACCAGCCCCAGCACGACCCCCTACACTGCCCGAACACCACTGTACTGCCCTAAACCCTGAAACACCAGCCCCAGCACAACCCCCTACACTGCCCGAACACCACTGCACTGCCCTAAACCCTGAAACACCACCCCTGCATGACCCCCTACACTGCCCGAACACCACTGCACTGCCCTAAACCCTGAAACACCACCCCTGCACCACCCCCTACACTGCCCGAACACCACTGCACTGCCCTAAACCCTGAAACACCACCCCAGCACGACCCCCTTTACTGCTCGAACACCACTGCACTGCCCCAAACCCTGAAACACCACCCCCAGCACGACCCCCTACACTGCCCGAACACCACTGCCCTAAACCCTGAAACACCACCCCCTGCACGACCCCCTACACTGCCCGAACACCACTGCACTGCCCTAAACCCTGAAACACCACCCCTACACTGCCCGAACACCACTGCACTGCCCTAAACCCTGAAACACCACCCCCAGCACGACCCCCTACACTGCCCGAACACCATTGCACTGCCCTAAACCCTAGAACACTACCCCCAGCACGACCCCCTACACTACCAAAACACGACTGCACTGCCCTAAACCCTCAAACACTCCCCCCAGCACGACCCCCTACACTACCCGAACACTACTGCACTGCCCTAAACCCTAAAACACTCCCCCAGCACGACCCCCTACACTACCCGAACACCACTGCACTGCCCTAAACCCTAAAACACTCCCCCAGCACGACCCCTACACTACCCAAACACCACTGCACTGCCCTAAACCCTAAAACACTCCCCCAGCACGACCCCCTACACTACCCAAACACCACTGCACTGCCTTAAACCCTAAAACACTACCCCCGCACGACCCCCTACACTACCCAAACACCAATGCACTACCCTAATCCCTAAAACACTACCCCCGCATGACCCCCTACACTACCCTAAACCCTAAAACACTACCCCGCACGACTCCCTACACTACCCAAAGACCACTGCACTACCCTAAACCCTAAAACACGACCTCCTACACTACACAAACACCACTGCACTACCCTAAACCCTAAAACACTACCCCCTACACTACACAAACACCACTGCACTACCCTAAACCCTAAAACACTACCCCCAGCAGTACCCCTACACTACCCAAACACCACTGCACTAACCTAAACCCTAAAACACTACCCCCAGCAGTACCCCTACACTACCCAAACACCACTGCACTACCCTAAATCACTACCCCCAGCACGACCCCCTACACTACCCAAACACCACTGCACTACCCTAAACCCTAAAACACTACCCCCAGCACGACCCCCTACACTACCCAAACACCACTGCACTACCCTAAATCACTACCCCCAGCACGACCCCCTACACTACCCAAACACCACTGCACTACCCTAAACCCTAAAACACTACCCCCAGCACGACCCCCTACACTACCCAAACACCACTGCACTACCCTAAACCCTAAAACACTACCCCCAGCACGACCCTCTTCACTACCTAAACACAACTGCACAATTTGTTACAGGCGTTGCAACGCAGGCCTGTGGTGCTTACTGGAAGTACCTAGTGGGCTAGTTGGGCCCCAGGGACCCTCAGGATTCAAGGTGACCTAATCCCCCAACTTAAAACGCACCACGGGCCGCGTTTGCACAGTGGTGAAGGGAGGGGCGGGGTCTCAGGTGACATGTGCGCAAACACGCCCTGTGGTGCGTTTTAAGTTGGGGAATTAATTCCCTTTGAATCCTGAGGGACCCTGGGGGCCAACTAGCCCACCAGGTACCTTCAGTAAGCACAACAGAGTTGCGTTGCAGAGAGGTGAAAAAGGTGCGTGGCCTCGGAACGCCTCTCTGCTCCAGCCCCCCACACGCCCCGGGGACCGCCACCTCCCCGGGGCACTAAAGATTTAAATATGGCGGTCCGTTACGGACCCCCAGATCCCCGGGGACCACCACCACCCGGGGCTTTGAACAAGTTGGGAGGGGGCCGCGCGGCCCCCTCCTGGAGCCAGTGATGGCCCTGGGGACCACCACCCCCAGGGCCGGCTCCTGCAGTGTCCCGGGGTGCCTACCCCGGGACACTGTAGTTTGCTATGACAGGACGGGAGCATCGCGGCTCCCGTCCTGTCATAGCTAAGCTTAGTTTGCATTTTGAAAGAGAGAGCAGGAAACCTGTCTCTCTTTCAAAATGCAAACTAATTGCTTTCACATGGGGAGCAGCATGTTAGCTGCTCCCCATGTGGAAAAGCAATGCCGGCTCGCGCAGGAGGCGGGGAGCCGGCTGGGACTGTGGGGGGATTGGGGACCCCCCCACAGTCTCCAACGAGAGGCCAGGCCCCGGGGGATGGGGTCCCCGGGGCCATAAGTGGCCCGGGAGGGGGGCCACGCAGCCCCCCTCCCCAATTATAAAAAAAGGGCAAGGCCGGCCCCGGGGGATGGGGTCCCCGGGGCCTTAAATGGCCTGAGGAGGGGGCCATGCAGCCCCCTCCAAATATTTTTTTTTTTTTAAATAAATAAAAAGAGGGCATGCCCCGGGGATGGGGTCCCGGGGCCAATAGAGGCCCAGGGAAGGGGGCCACGCGGCCCTCTTCCCGTTTTTTTTTGTTTTTTTTTAAAAATAAAACAACAAAAAAATGCTCAGGCCCCGGGGGATGGGGTCCCCGGGGCCAAAAGTGGCTGAGGGAAGGGGGGCCACGCAGCCCCCCTCCCATAAAGAGTAAAGGAAATGAAAAAAAAAAAAAAACAGCATTGTGCCGGAGGCCCCGCCCCTCCCTGCAGCAGTGAGCAAACACGCCCCTGGCGCGTTTTAAGAAGGGGAAGTAATTCCCCTTGAATACTGGGGGTCCCTGGGGGCCAACTAGCCCACCAGGAACCTCCAGTATGCGCCAGGGGGCTGTGTTGCAGAGAGGTGTACAGAGGCCACACCCCTTTATACACCTCTCTGCAACGCAGCTCTGTGGCGCTTTTTGGAGGTACATGGTGGGCTAGTTCGACTCCAGGGACCCTCAGGATTCAAGGGGACTTAATCTTCTTAATCCCCCAACTTAAAACGCGCCACGGGCGCGTTTGCACAGTGGTGAAGGGAGGAGGCGGGGCTTCAGGTGACATGTGTGCAAACAGGCCCGTGGCGCATTTTAAGATGGGGAATGAAATCCCCTTCAATCCTGAGGTCCCTGGGGCCAACTAGCCCACCAGGTACGTCCAGAAAGCACCACAGAGCTGCGTTGCAGAGAGGTGCAAAAAGGGCGTGGCCTCTGAACACCTCTCTGCAACGCAGCTCCCTGGCGCATACTGGAGGTACAGGGTGGGCTAGTTGGACCCCAGGGACCCTCATGATTCAAGGGACTTAATCCCCCAACTTAAAACGCGCCATGGGGCGCGTTTGCACAGATGTCACTTCAGGCCCCGCCCCTCCCTTCACCATTGTGCAAATATTCCTCTAAAATCAGCCGAACTACAAATTCCGATTTACTCACCTGTTATCAGGAGAGACCTCAGTGCTGCATCTTTGAGCCCAGTACTGATCCTGAAAAGTAATTTTAACCGTACTTACCAGTAACTTGAATTTCCTTCCATAGGCTAACATTGACTGGTTTCACTTGGAAATTCTTCTAAGTGTGGAGTTTTGGAACTTTATAATATTCCTCTAAAATCAGCCAAAATACGAATTCCAATTTACTCACCTGTTATCAGGAGAGACCTCAGTGCTGCATCTTTCAGCCCAGTACTGATCCTGAAAAGTAATTTTAACCGTACTTACCAGTAACTTGAATTTCCTTCCATAGGATATCATTGCCTGCTTTTTGCTGAAAAAGTTTCCAAGTGTCGATTTTTGAAACATACAAATATTCCTCTAAAATCAGCAGAACTACGAATTCCGATTTACTCACCTGTTATCAGGAGAGACCTCAGTGCTGCATCTTTTAGCCCAGCACTGACCCTGAAAAGTAATTCTAACCGTACTTACCAGTAACTTGTATTTCCTTCCATAGGAATCCATTGTCTGGTTTTCAGCAGAAAAGTTTCAAAGTGTCGATTTTTGAAACATACAAATATTCCTCTAAAATCAGCAGAACTACGAATTCCGATTTACTCACCTGTTATCAGGAGAGACCTCAGTGCTGCATCTTTGAGCCCAGTACTGATCCTGAAAAGTAATTTTAACCGTACTTACCAGTAACTTGAATTTCCTTCCATAGGCTAACATTGACTGGTTTCACTTGGAAATTCTTCTAAGTGTGGAGTTTTGGAACTTTATAATATTCCTCTAAAATCAGCTGAACTACGAATTCCGATTTACTCACCTGTTATCAGGAGAGAACCCAGTGCTGCATCTTTTAGCCCAGCACTGACCCTGAAAAGTAATTCTAACCGTACTTACCAGTAACTTGTATTTCCTTCCATTGGAATCCATTGTCTGGTTTTCAGCAGAAAAGTTTGTGTCGATTTTCACAAACTACAAATATTCCTTAAAAATCGCCTGTATGACTTAAACGCATTCTTTCAACTGTTTACAGGAGATGCACCAGTGCTGGATACAGGATCCACCACTGAGTAAGAAAAAGTAACGATAACACTACTTACCTGCTAAGTGAATTTCCTCCCATAGGATAACATTGGTGATTCTATGTGAAAAAGTTTCTGTCAACTTTTAAAATACAATAATATTCCTTAAAAATCACTACTGTAACCAAAACGCTTTTACTCAACTGTTTACAGGAGATGTCCCAGGACTGAATCTAGGATCCAGTCCTGTGGTTAGAAAAGTAATCCATAAAGTAACTAATTGCATTTAACTAGAAATTCACATTGAGCTCAATGTTGAATTGTGTTTGAAATTGTGTTGCCCATTGCAACAACTGTAACTACTGTACTTAAAAGTCTATTGCCTATTTGCAAAGTATTTAAACTAAAGTAATTCATTCTGAGAAAGTATATTTTGTAATGTATAATGTAATTACAATGTAATTTAAAAAATAAAATATGTAAAAATAAATAGTTTAAAAAAATGTAGTAAATCAGTATCAAAAAAATAAATATAAAAATTAATACATTTAAAAATTGTCATTTACAAAACCTTTGAAATTCACTGAAAAAACCATAGGTTTTAGGGGCGTTATAGTTAGAAATTAGCATTTAAAAAACCTTTGAAATTCACTGAAAAAACCATAGGTTTCAGGCACGTTATAGTTAGAAATTAGCATTTAAAAAACCTTAGAAATTCACTGAAAAAACCATAGGTTTCAGGCACGTTATAGTTAGAAATTAGCATTTAAAAAACCTTAGAAATTCACTGAAAAAACCATAGGTTTCAGGGGCGTTATAGTTAGTTGGACATTTCACTCGTACAAAACCATAGAAATTCCCCCGTTATAGTTAGTTCAGCTAACTATAACTCGCGTGCTCCATCAATGCACTGCTGATGATGTCACATATTACATCACTCATGACATGGTCAGTGACATCACTCATGACATCACTGATGACATCTCAAATGACATCACTGATGACATCATCCAGTGAATGTGTGTTTTTCTGAAAATTAAATATGTTTTATATATGTATATCTCAAGGTCGATGGAAGAATAAATGGGTATATAAGTGTCTAAATGGATGATTTTTTTTTGTAAAATTGATTGTATAACTGACTAAGTGTATCTTAGTGAATACATGGGTTAGTGAGTAATGTTTAAATATGAAAATATCTGTATCAGTCTCTCACTTTGTGTATAAGTGGCTGCATGGGTTGGTGAGTAGCTACATGAGTGTCTATATGGGTTATTAGTTGGTTTTTGAGTATCAGTATGAGTGTCTGAGTGTCTGTATGGTTTGGTGGGGGGTATTACTTAGTGCATAGATGCATGAATGAGTGACTCACTGTTTGTATGTGTTGAAGACAGCATGTGTGCAGGACTGTATAGGTGGATGAGTATGTGTATGGGTGTGTTAGTGAGTGAATGACTGTCTCAATAGTGTCTTTATGAGTAACTACATATGTTTTAAACTAGTATATGTGAGTATTGGTGTATATAAGTGAGTATATGTGAGAGTGAGAGATTGAACGAGTTCCTGTACAAATAAGTAGGTGTTTCTATAAGTGATTGTTTAAGAGAGTAAGTATGTGTAAGTTTCTGTAGAAATAAGTGTGGTAGTGTGTGTATAACTGTATATGCAAGTAAATGGATGTTTGATACTTTGTTTGCATGTGTGACTATGTGTGTGAGTAACTCTATGGATGAGTGGCGGTGTGTAACAGGATGTATAGGTGTATGAGTACATATGATGAGTGAGTACATGTATGAGTGACTGTATAGGGACTGTTGGTGAATGAGTGGATGTGTGTGTAGATCTTGGAATTACTGAATAGGTGTGTTGTAACTGGTATTGGTATGTCCATTGTTTTGAAAATGTTAGTTTGTATTTTTGAGTGTGTGTATCAAAGGTTATATTAGGGTGAGAGGAGGTCTGCCACTCTATCACAAGGATGATGTCATCAGTGATGTCATCAGTGATGTCATTTGAGATGTCATCAGTGATGTCATGAGTGATGTCACTGACCATGTCATGAGTGATGTAATATGTGACGTCATCAGCAGTGCATTGCGGGCGCGCGAGTTATAGTTAGCTGAACTAACTATAACGGGGGAATTTCTATGGTTTTGTACGAGTGAAATGTCCAACTAACTATAACGCCCCTGAAACCTATGTTTTTTCCAGTGAATATATATTATCTACTGGCGATCGCCAGTAGATAGTTATAGTTAGGACCTATTTTCCATAGGAAATCCGCGACATTCTATTTGAAATAACTGTTGCGTCGGTTGACGAATCTTCGCGAAATTTTCAAACTTTAAGGCCTGCTCCGGTCCGCTCCTACCCTGAAAGTCTCAGGGTGATTCGTCAAGCGGGGGCCGAGAAAAAAGGGGGGTCCCAAAACGTGTTTTCCCCATTCATTTTCCCATAGGAAACTTTAGACACGGCTACAGCCCGAACTGCTGAACGGAATTACACCAAATTTGGCAAAGAGGTAGTTCTTGGTTCAGAAAGAACCCTTTTTGTTAAATGGTGTAAATCCGTTCAGTAGTTGCGGAGAAATTAAAAAATAAGAGTCAAAAAATCAATTTCCCAAAGGAAACTTTATGCAAGGCTACAGCCCGAACTGCTGAACGGAATTACACCAAATTTGGCAAAGAGGTAGTTCTTGGTTCAACAAGAACCCTTTTGTTAAATGGTGTAAATCCGTTCAGTAGTTGCTGAGAAAATCAAAAGTAAAAACACATATATATCTGGGCGGAGCCTAACCACACATGTCATCGTGAGATCTGATTGGCTGTCAGCACTTCATCCTGGAATTGCTGGCAGCCATCTTGGGACCAATATAAATGATAGTACCCATTGAAATGCATTGTAGTGAATCAAAGATTTTGAGGGTTACCAAAAGGAGAACTATAAAGGGTGATAACAGACTTTAGTTACATTAGAATTCATTTGTTGATGGTACCATACTAATTTCAGGAATTGTGGTGTGTTCTAAGGTGATTTTACCCTGTGAAAAACCTTCTGCTGGGATATCATGAATCATGTTTGAGAGAAAACTATTTTCACATGCTTGTCCCATACAGTTTTGGAAGGTGCCCCAGAAGCTAAAATGAGAGCATATTTTCTGTAAATTCACATTATCTTTCTCAGTCATGTGAGAATGAAGTCTGACATTCTCAGTAAAACATGTACATCCAACAAGGGCAGCGACTGTCAGTTGATTCCTTTGTGTTCTACTGCAGCTTCCCAGAGTGTTCTAAAGAACAACTAGAGTGCTAACAGCCTTACTTATGACAAAAGTATGGCACACATGAAGCCATCTTGATTGGAATAAACTGGTAACACTTAAAACATTTAATTTAAAAAGGAACAAAATGATGGGGTTCATCTTGTCATAGAAATTATGGTTAGTGCTCTGGAAAGAAAAATTAGGACATGTTTCAAGTGTGATCTCAAATATCTTCCTGTTATATTTCAACAGGAGCAGCCTGTCAGTTGATGCCTTTGTGTTCTACTGCAGCTTCCCAGAGTGTTCTAAAGAACAACTAGAGCGCTAACAGTCTTACTTATGACAAAAGTATTGCACACCTGAAGCCATCTTGATTGGAATAAACTGGTAACACTTAAAACATTTAATTTAAAAAGGAACAAAATGATGGGGTTCATTTTGTCATAGAAATTATGGTTAGTGCTGTAGAAAGAAAAATTAGGACATGTTTCAAGTGTGATCTCAAATATCTTCCTGTTATATTTCAACAGGAGCAGCCTGTCAGTTGATGCCTTTGTGTTCTACTGCAGCTTCCCAGAGTGTTCTAAAGAACAACTAGAGCGCTAACAGTCTTACTTATGACAAAAGTATGGCACACCTGAAGCCATCTTGATTGGAATAAACTGGTAACACTTAAAACATTTAATTTAAAAAGGAACAAAATGAGGGGGTTCATTTTGCCATAGAAATTATGGTTAGTGCTGTAGAAAGAAAAATTAGGACATGTTTTAAGTGAGATCTCAAATATCTTCCTGTTATATTTCAACAGGAGCAGCCTGTCAGTTGATGCCTTTGTGTTCTACTGCAGCTTCCCAGAGTGTTCTAAAGAACAACTAGAGTGCTAACAGCCTTACTTATGACAAAAGTATGGCACACCAGAAGCCATCTTGATTGGAATAAACTGGTAACACTTAAAACATTTAATTTAAAAGGAACAAAATGAGGGGTTCATTTTGCCATAGAAATTATGGTTAGTGCTGCAAAAGAAAATTTAGTGCATGTTTTAAGTGAGATCTCAAATCCTCTTCTATTTCATTAGAAAATTCTGACATGCAGACTGAAACAATCACTTTCAATACCAGCAGTAGACTTCCAGTTAACTCCTTGGTGAGCAGTAGCTTTACTACAGTGAACTAATGAACAACTAGAGTAATAACATATTGAATTTATGGCAAATGTGTGACACATCTGAATGCCTTCTTGATGGAATCAAAGTAAAAAACTGAAAGCATTTCCTACTGAGGAGACTGCAGTAAATGAGGAAATTAGGAAACTTCATAACAAAGAAGTCTTCCAAGATGGCCACCAGTGAAAAAGAGCCCAAATGTAGCACAAATATTACCCAGATGTAGCCCACATATAGCCCAATGACAAAAGTGTGCAAAACACTTTTTATTTTTAGTTTTTTTGCAGTTTTATGTAGTGCAGACTGGTCAGGTATTGGAGCGTTGCATCTTAAAACATGACCCCCTACACTACAAAAACACCACTGCACTACCCTAAACCCTAAAACACTACCCCCAGCATGACCCCCTACACTACACAAACACCACTGCACTACCCTAAAACACTACCCCAACACCACTACACTAACCTAAATCCTAAAACACTACCCCCAGCACGACCCCCTACACTACACAAACACCACTGCACTACCCTAAAACACTACCCCAACACCACTACACTAACCTAAATCCTAAAACACTACCCCCAGCACGACCCCCTACATTACACAAACACCACTGCACTACATTAAACCCTAAAACACTACCCCCAGCATGACCCCCTACACTACACAAACACCACTGCACTACCCTAAAACACTACCCCAACACCACTACACTAACCTAAATCCTAAAACACTACCCCCAGCACGACCCCTACACTACCCAAACACCACTGCACTACCCTAAAACATGACCCCCTACACTACACAAACACCACTGCACTACCCTAAACCCTAAAACACTACCCCCAGCATGACCCCTACACTACACAAGCACAACTGCACTACCCTAAACCCTAAAACACTACCCCCAGCACGACCCCCTACATTACACAAACACCACTGCACTACCTTAAACCCTAAAACACTACCCCCAGCATGACCCCCTACACTACCCAAACACCACTGCACTAACCTAAATCCTAAAACACTACCCCCAGCACGACCCCCTACACTACCCAAACACCACTGCACTACCCTAAAACATGACCCCCTACACTACACAAACACCACTGCACTACCCTAAACCCTAAAACACTACCCCCAGCACGACCCCCTACACTACACAAGCACCACTGCACTACCCTAAACCCTAAAACACTACCCCCAGCACGACCCCCTACACTGCCCGAACACCACTGCACTGCCCTAAACCCTGAAACACCAGCCCCTGCACGACCCCCTACACTGCCCGAACACCACTGCACTGCCCTAAACCCTGAAACACAAACCCAAGCAAGACCCCCGACACTGCCCGAACACCACAGCACTGCCCTAAACCCTGAAACACCACCCCCTTCACGACCCCCTACACTGCCCGAACACCACTGCACTGCCCTAAATCCTGAAACACCACCCCCAGCATGACCCCTACACTGCCCGAACACCACTGCACTGCCCTAAACCCTGAAACACTACCCCCAGCAAGACCTCCTACACTGCCCGAACACCACTGCACTGCCCTAAACCCTGAAACGTCACCCCCAGCAAGACCCCTACACTGCCCGAACACCACTGCCCTAAACCCTGAAACACCACCCCCAGCACGACCCCCTACACTGCCCGAACACCACTGCACTGCCCTAAACCCTGAAACACCACCCCCAGCACGACCCCTACACTGCCCGAACACCACTGCACTGCCCTAAACCCTGAAACACCACCCCCTGCACTACCCCCTACACTGCCCGAACACTACTGCACTGCCCTAAACCCTGAAACACCATCCCCAGCACGACCCCCTACACTGCACGAACACCACTGCACTGCCCTAAACCCTGAAACACTACCCCCAGCAAGCCCCCTTACACTGCCCAAACACCACTGCACTGCCCTAAACCCTGAAACACCACCCCCAGCAAGACCCCCTACACTGCCCGAACACCACTGCCCTAAACCCTGAAACACCACCCCCAGCAAGACCCCCTACACTGCCCGAAAACCACTGCACTGCCCTAAACCCTGAAACACCAGCCCCAGCACGACCCCTACACTGCCCGAACACCACTGCACTGCCCTAAACCCTGAAACACCACCCCCTGCACGACCCCCTACACTGCCCAAACACCACTGCACTGCCCTAACCCTGAAACACCACCCCCTGCACGACCCCCTACACTGCCCGAACACCACTGCACTGCCCTAAACCCTAAAACACCACCCCCAGCACGACCCTCTACACTGCCCGAACACCACTGCACTGCCCTAAACCCTGAAACACCACCCCCTGCACGATCCCCTACACTGCCCGAACACTACTGCACTGCCCTAAACCCTGAAACACCACCCCCAGCACGACCCCCTACACTGCACGAACACCACTGCACTGCCCTAAACCCCGAAACACTACCCCCAGCAAGACCCCCTACACTGCCCGAACACCACTGCCCTAAACCCTGAAACACCACCCCCAGCAAGATCCCCTACACTGCCCGTACACCACTGCACTGCCCTAAACCCTGAAACACCACCCACAGCATGACCCCCTACACTGCCTGAACACCACTGCAATGCCCTAAACCCTGAAACACCACCCCCAGCATGACCCCCTACACTGCCCGAACACCACTGCACTGCCCTAAACCATGAAACACGAGCCCCAGCACGACCCCCTACACTGCCCGAACACCACTGCACTGCCCTAAACCCTGAAACACCACCCCCAGCACGACCCCCTACACTGCCTGAACACCACTGCACTGCCCTAAACCCTGAAACACCAGCCCCAGCACAACCCCGTACACTGCCCGAACACCACTGCACTGCCCTAAACCCTGAAACACCATCCCCAGCACGACCGCCTACACTGCCCAAAACCACTGCACTGCCCTAAACCCTGAAACACCAGCCCCAGCACGACCCCCTACACTGCCCAAACACCACTGCACTACCCTAAACCCTCAAACACCAGCCCCAGCACGACCCCCTACACTGCCCGAACACCACTGCACGGCCCTAAACCCCGAAACACCAGCCCCAGCAAGACCCCCTACACTGCCTGAACACCACTGCACTGCCCTAAACCCTGAAACACCAGCTCCAGCAAGACCCCTACACTGCCTGAACACCACTGCACTGCCCTAAACCCTGAAACACCACCCCCAGCAAGACCCCCTACACTGCCCGAACACCACTGCACTAAAGCCTGAAACACCACCCCCAGCAAGACCACCTACACTGGCCGAACACCACTGCACTGCCCTAAACCCTGAAACACCACCCCCTGCACGACCCCCTACACTGCCCAAACACCACTGCACTGCCCTAAACCCTGAAACACCACCCCTGCACGACCCCCTACACTGCCCGAACACCACTGCACTGCCCTAAACCCTGAAACACCACCCCTCAGCACGACACCCTACACTGGCCGAACACCACTGCACTGCCCTAAACCCTGAAACACCACCCCCAGCACGACCCCCTACACTGCCCGAACACCACTGCACTGCCTTAAACCCTGAAACACCACCCCTGCACGACCTCCTACACTGCCGGAACACCACTGCACTGCCCTAAACCCTGAAACACCACCCCCAGCACGACCCCCTACACTGCCCGAACACCACTGCACTGCCCTAAACCCTGAAACATCAACCCCAGCAAGACCCCCTACACTGCCTGAACACAACTGCCCTAAACCCTGAAACACCACCCCCTACACTGCACGAACACCACTGCACTGCCCTAAACCCTGAAACACCACCTCCAGCAAAACCCCTACACTGCCTGAACACCATTGCTCTGCCCTAAATCCTGAAACACTAGCCCCAGCATGACCCCCTACACTGCCCAAACACCACTGCACTGCCCTAAATCCTGAAACACCACCCCCAGCACGACCCCCTACACTGCCCGAACACCACTGCACTGCCCTAAACCCTGAAACACCAGCCCCAGCAAGACCCCTACACTGCCCGAACACCACTGCACTGCCCTAGACTCTGAAACACCAGCCCCAGCAAGACCCCCTACACTACCTGAACACAACTGCACTGCCCTAAACCCTGAAACACCAGCCCCAGCATGACCCCCTACACTGCCCGAACACCACTGCACTGCCCTAAACCCTGAAACACCAGCCCCAGCACGACCACCTACACTGCCCGAACACCACTGCACTGCCCTAAACCCTGAAACACCAGCCCCAGCACAACCCCCTACACTGCCCGAACACCACTGCACTGCCCTAAACCCTGAAACACCAGCCCCAGCACGACCCCCTACACTGCCCGAACACCACTGTACTGCCCTAAACCCTGAAACACCAGCCCCAGCACGACCCCTACACTGCCCGAACACCACTGCACTGCCCTAAACCCTGAAACACCACCCCTGCATGACCCCCTACACTGCCCGAACACCACTGCACTGCCCTAAACCCTGAAACACCACCCCCTGCAGCACCCCCTACACTGCCCGAACACCACTGCACTACCCTAAACCCTGAAACACCACCCCTGCACTGCCCCCTACACTGCCCGAACACCACTGCACTGCCCTAAACCCTGAAACACCACCCCCAGTATGACCCCTTTACTGCTCGAACACCACTGCACTGCCCCAAACCCTGAAACACCACCCCCAGCACGACCCCCTACACTGCCCGAACACCACTGCCCTAAACCGTGAAACACCACCCCCTGCACGACCCCCTACACTGCCCGAACACCACTGCACTGCCCTAAACCCTGAAACACCACCCCTACACTGCCCGAACACCACTGCACTGCCCTAAACCCTGAAACACCACCCCCAGCACAACCCCCTACACTGCCCGAACACCACTGCACTGCCCTAAACCCTAAAACACCACCCCCAGCATTACCCCCTACACTGCCCAAACACCACTGCACTGCCCTAAACCCTAGAACACTACCCCCAGCACGACCCCTACACTACCAAAACACGACTGCACTGCCCTAAACCCTCAAACACTCCCCCAGCACGACCCCCTACACTACCCGAACACCACTGCACTGCCCTAAACCCTAAAACACTCCCCCAGCACGACCCCCTACACTACCCGAACACCACTGCACTACCCTAAACCCTAAAACACTCCCCCAGCACGACCCCCTACACTACCCAAACACCACTGCACTGCCCTAAACCCTAAAACACTACCCCCACACGACCCCCTACACTACCCAAACACCAATGCACTACCCTAATCCCTAAAACACTACCCCCGCATGACCCCTACACTACCCTAAACCCTAAAACACTACCCCCGCACGACTCCCTACACTACCCAAAGACCACTGCACTACCTTAAACCCTAAAACACGACCTCCTACACTACACAAACACCACTGCACTACCCTAAACCCTAAAACACTACCCCTACACTACACAAACACCACTGCACTACCCTAAACCCTAAAACACTACCCCCAGCAGTACCCCTACACTACCCAAACACCACTGCACTAACCTAAACCCTAAAACACTACCCCCAGCAGTACCCCTACACTACCCAAACACCACTGCACTACCCTAAATCACTACCCCCAGCACGACCCCCTACACTACCCAAACACCACTGCACTACCCTAAACCCTAAAACACTACCCCCAGCAGACCCCCTACACTACCCAAACACCACTGCACTACCCTAAATCACTACCCCCAGCACGACCCCCTACACTACCCAAACACCACTGCACTACCCTAAACCCTAAAACACTACCCCCAGCACGACCCCCTACACTACCCAAACACCACTGCACTACCCTAAACCCTAAAACACTACCCCCAGCACGACCCTCTTCACTACCTAAACACAACTGCACAATTTGTTACAGGCATTGCAACGCAGGCCTGTGGTGCTTACTGGAAGTACCTAGTGGGCTAGTTGGGCCCCAGGGACCCTCAGGATTCAAGGTGACCTAATCCCCCAACTTAAAACGCACCACGGGCCGCGTTTGCACAGTGGTGAAGGGAGGGGGCGGGGTCTCAGGTGACATGTGCGCAAACACGCCCTGTGGTGCGTTTTAAGTTGGGGAATTAATTCCCTTTGAATCCTGAGGGACCCTGGGGGCCAACTAGCCCACCAGGTACCTTCAGTAAGCACAACAGAGTTGCGTTGCAGAGAGGTGAAAAAAGGTGCGTGGCCTCGGAACGCCTCTCTGCTCCAGCCCCCCACACGCCCCGGGGACCGCCACCTCCCCGGGGCACTAAAGATTTAAATATGGCGGTCCGTTACGGAGCCCCGGGGACCACCACCACCCGGGGCTTTGAACAGGTTGGGAGGGGGGCCGCGCGGCCCCCCTCCTGGAGCCAGTGATGGCCCTGGGGACCACCACCCCCAGGGCCGGCTCCTGCAGTGTCCCGGGGTGCCTACCCCTGGGACACTGTAGTTTGCTATGACAGGACGGGAGCATCGCGGCTCCCGTCCTGTCATAGCAAACTTAGTTTGCATTTTGAAAGAGAGAGCAGGAAACCTGCTCTCTCTTTCAAAATGCAAACTCAATTGCTTTTCCACACGGGGAGCAGCATGTTAGCTGCTCCCCATGTGGAAAAGCAATGCCGGCTCGCGCAGGAGGCGGGGAGCCGGCTGGGACTGTGGGGGGATTGGGGACCCCCACAGTCTCCAACGAGAGGCCAGGCCCCGGGGATGGGGTCCCCGGGGCCATAAGTGGCCCGGGAGGGGGCCACGCAGCCCCCTCCCCAATTATAAAAAGGGCAAGGCCGGCCCCGGGGGATGGGGTCCCCGGGGCCTTAAATGGCCTGAGGAGGGGGCCATGCAGCCCCCTCCAAATATTTTTTTTAAAAATAAATAAAAAGAGGGCATGCCCCGGGGATGGGGTCCCGGGGCCAATAGAGGCCCAGGGAAGGGGGCCACGCGGCCCCTTTCCCGTTTTTTTTTTTTTTAAATAAAAAAAAAAAAATGCTCAGGCCCCGGGTGATGGGGTCCCCGGGGCCAAAAGTGGCTGAGGGAAGGGGGGCCACGCAGCCCCCCTCCCATAAAGAAAAAGGAAATGGAAAAAAAAAAACGCATCGTGCCGGAGGCCCCGCCCCTTCCCTGCAGCAGTGTGCAAACGCGCCCCTGGCGCGTTTTAAGAAGGGAAGTAATTCCCTTGAATACTGGGGGTCCCTGGGGCCAACTAGCCCACCAGAAACCTCCAGTATGCGCCAGGGGGCTGTGTTGCAGAGAGGTGTACAGAGGCCACGCCCCTTTATACACCTCTCTGCAACGCAGCTCTGTGGCGCTTTTTGGAGGTACATGGTGGGCTAGTTCGACTCCAGGGACCCTCAGGATTCAAGGGGACTTAATCTTCTTAATCCCCCAACTTAAAACGCGCCACGGGCGCGTTTGCACAGTGGTGAAGGGAGGGGGCGGGGCTTCAGGTGACATGTGTGCAAACAGGCCCCGTGGCGCATTTTAAGATGGGGAATGAAATCCCCTTCAATCCTGAGGGTCCCTGGGGGCCAACTAGCCCACCAGGTACGTCCAGAATGCGCCACAGAGCTGCGTTGCAGAGAGGTGAAAAACGGGGCGTGGCCTCTGAACACCTCTCTGCAACGCAGCTCCCTGGCGCATACTGGAGGTACAGGGTGGGCTAGTTGGACCCCAGGGACCCTCATGATTTAAGGGGACTTAATCCCCCAACTTAAAACGCGCCATGGGGCGCGTTTGCACAGATGTCACCTCAGGCCCCGCCCCTCCCTTCACCATTGTGCAAATATTCCTCTAAAATCAGCCGAACTACGAATTCTGATTTACTCACCTGTTATCAGGAGAGACCTCAGTGCTGCATCTTTGAGCCCAGTACTGATCCTGAAAAGTAATTTTAACCGTACTTACCAGTAACTTGAATTTCCTTCCATAGGCTAACATTGACTGGTTTCACTTGGAAATTCTTCTAAGTGTGGAGTTTTGGAACTTTATAATATTCCTCTAAAATCAGCCAAAATACGAATTCCAATTTACTCACCTGTTATCAGGAGAGACCTCAGTGCTGCATCTTTCAGCCCAGTACTGATCCTGAAAAGTAATTTTAACCGTACTTACCAGTAACTTGAATTTCCTTCCATAGGATATCATTGCCTGCTTTTTGCTGAAAAAGTTTCCAAGTGTCGATTTTTGAAACATACAAATATTCCTCTAAAAACAGCAGAACTACGAATTCCGATTTACTCACCTGTTATCAGGAGAGAACCCAGTGCTGCATCTTTTAGCCCAGCACTGACCCTGAAAAGTAATTCTAACCGTACTTACCAGTAACTTGTATTTCCTTCCATAGGAATCCATTGTCTGGTTTTCAGCAGAAAAGTTTCAAAGTGTCGATTTTTGAAACATACAAATATTCCTCTAAAATCAGCAGAACTACGAATTCCGATTTACTCACCTGTTATCAGGAGAGACCTCAGTGCTGCATCTTTGAGCCCAGTACTGATCCTGAAAAGTAATTTTAACCGTACTTACCAGTAACTTGAATTTCCTTCCATAGGCTAACATTGACTGGTTTCACTTGGAAATTCTTCTAAGTGTGGAGTTTTGGAACTTTATAATATTCCTCTAAAATCAGCTGAACTACGAATTCCGATTTACTCACCTGTTATCAGGAGAGAACCCAGTGCTGCATCTTTTAGCCCAGCACTGACCCTGAAAAGTAATTCTAACCGTACTTACCAGTAACTTGTATTTCCTTCCATTGGAATCCATTGTCTGGTTTTCAGCAGAAAAGTTTGTGTCGATTTTCACAAACTACAAATATTCCTTAAAAATCGCCTGTATGACTTAAACGCATTCTTTCAACTGTTTACAGGAGATGCACCAGTGCTGGATACAGGATCCACCACTGAGTAAGAAAAAGTAACGATAACACTACTTACCTGCTAAGTGAATTTCCTCCCATAGGATAACATTGGTGATTCTATGTGAAAAAGTTTCTAAGTGTCAACTTTTAAAATACAATAATATTCCTTAAAAATCACTACTGTAACCAAAACGCTTTTACTCAACTGTTTACAGGAGATGTCCCAGGACTGAATCTAGGATCCAGTCCTGTGGTTAGAAAAGTAATCCATAAAGTAACTAATTGCATTTAACTAGAAATTCACATTGATCTCAATGTTGAATTGTGTTTGAAATTGTGTTGCCCATTGCAACAACTGTAACTACTGTACTTAAAAGTCTATTGCCTATTTGCAAAGTATTTAAACTAAAGTAATTCATTCTGAGAAAGTATATTTTGTAATGTAATGTATAATGTAATTACAAAGTAATTTAAAAAATAAAATATGTAAAAATAAATAGTTTAAAAAATGTAGTAAATCAGTATCAAAAAAATAAATATAAAAATTAATACATTTAAAAATTGTCATTTACAAAACCTTTGAAATTTACTGAAAAAACCATAGGTTTTAGGGGCGTTATAGTTAGAAATTAGCATTTAAAAAACCTTTGAAATTCACTGAAAAAACCATAGGTTTCAGGCACGTTATAGTTAGAAATTAGCATTTAAAAAACCTTAGAAATTCACTGAAAAAACCATAGGTTTCAGGGGCGTTATAGTTAGTTGGACATTTCACTCGTACAAAACCATAGAAATTCCCCGTTATAGTTAGTTCAGCTAACTATAACTCGTGCGCCCGCAATGCACTGCTGATGATGTCACATATTACATCACTCATGACATGGTCAGTGACATCACTCATGACATCACTGATGACATCTCAAATGACATCACTGATGACATCATCCAGTGAATGTGTGTTTTTCTGAAAATTAAATATGTTTTATATATGTATATCTCAAGGTCGATGGAAGAATAAATGGGTATATAAGTGTCTAAATGGATGATTTTTTTGTAAAATTGATTGTATAACTGACTAAGTGTATCTTAGTGAATACATGGGTTAGTGAGTAATGTTTAAATATGAAAATATCTGTATCAGTCTCTCACTTTGTGTATAAGTGGCTGCATGGGTTGGTGAGTAGCTACATGAGTGTCTATATGGGTTATTAGTTGGTTTTTGAGTATCAGTATGAGTGTCTGAGTGTCTGTATGGTTTGGTGGGGGTATTACTTAGTGCATAGATGCATGAATGAGTTACTCACTGTTTGTATGTGTTGAAGACAGCATGTGTGCAGGACTGTATAGGTGGATGAGTATGTGTATGGGTGTGTTAGTGAGTGAATGACTGTCTCAATAGTGTCTTTATGAGTAACTACATATGTTTTAAACTAGTATATGTGAGTATTGGTGTATATAAGTGAGTATATGTGAGAGTGAGAGATTGAACGAGTTCCTGTACAAATAAGTAGGTGTTTCTATAAGTGATTGTTTAAGAGAGTAAGTATGTGTAAGTTTCTGTAGAAGTAAGTGTGGTAGTGTGTGTATAACTGTATATGCAAGTAAATGGATGTTTGATACTTTGTTTGCATGTGTGACTATGTGTGTGAGTAACTCTATGGATGAGTGGCGGTGTGTAACAGGATGTATAGGTGTATGAGTACATATGATGAGTGAGTACATGTATGAGTGACTGTATAGGGACTGTTGGTGAATGAGTGGATGTGTGTGTAGATCTTGGAATTACTGAATAGGTGTGTTGTAACTGGTATTGGTATGTCCATTGTTTTGAAAATGTTAGTTTGTATTTTTGAGTGTGTGTATCAAAGGTTATATTAGGGTGAGAGGAGGTCTGCCACTCTATCACAAGGATGATGTCATCAGTGATGTCATCAGTGATGTCATTTGAGATGTCATCAGTGATGTCATGAGTGATGTCACTGACCATGTCATGAGTGATGTAATATGTGACGTCATCAGCAGTGCATTGCGGGCGCGCGAGTTATAGTTAGCTGAACTAACTATAACGGGGAATTTCTATGGTTTTGTACGAGTGAAATGTCCAACTAACTATAACGCCCCTGAAACCTATGGTTTTTTCAGTGAATTTCTAAGGTTTTTAAATGCTAATTTCTAACTATAACGTGCCTGAAACCTATGGTTTTTTCAGTGAATATATATATATATAAAAACTTCACCGGTCATTGGTATAAGTGCTTTTGGTCGGGCCTTATGAGGTGCATTTGTCAGTGAGGATGATGGTATCTTTTTGAATTGCCCTATGTTAAGTGCCCTGAGTGAAGAATACTATATCCTTTGTATATGTGGGTAAAGTGTCATGCTCAATGGCATTGTATGGTGCCATGCTCTATGTAAGGAGTTCCATGGGATATTATCGTTGAGACCCATTACGTGGGTAGATAGGCGGTAGACCCAGCGCTGTTCTTTTTCCAAGAGCTGATTTTGCAAGTTGGTCGTGTTTTTGTCTATTTGCTCAATAATTACCCAGGTCATGTCGTTGGTAGTATGACCTACTTCTAGGAAGTGGTCAGTCATCTTGGTAGTGCTGCGTTTGCAGCGAATGTTGCTTCTGTGTTCGCAAATTCTGATTTTAATTTTGCGACTCATCATTCCAACGTAACGGAGTCCACACGGACATGTGATCAGATAAATCACGTTGGCTGAGTTACAGTTTGTATGTTTCCGGATTTGCCATGTTTTTCCAGTTTCTAAATTCAGGGTTTTTGTAGGTCTTGTGAGGTGGCTCACGCTGCAGTTACCGCAGGGGAAATGGCCAACCACATTAGGCAGTCCCCAGGCATTAAGTACCATGTTGGTAGTGTTGGTTTGTTGCTTGGGGCGCGTGGACACCAGACTATCTCGTAAGCATTGTGCTCTTCTATAGGAGAATAACGGTTTTTCCCATTGCAGTTTTCCGGTGGTCAGTATTCTCCAATTTTTTGGGATAATTTTTGTCACCTGATTAGAAATCGAGTTATAGGTGGTGACACCCGTGAGTGGAATTGTAGCTGTAGGTTTCTGACTATTTTCTAACAGGCTTTTGCGGTTCTGGTTGCTGTGCTTTTTTGATGACCCTTTCAGGGTAACCGCGGGTTTTGAGTTTCTCTGTCAATGAGTTTGATTGGTCTTTGAAATCATTGACCTCGCTACAATTGCGGCGTGGTCTTAAGTATTGCCCATAAGGCAAATTCTCAAGCAGAGGTCTAGGGTGGAAGCTCTCAAAACGTAAAAGTGAGTTTTTTGCTGTTGGCTTGAAATGTGTTTTGGTTGCGAGCATTCCCCTTTGTGCCTTAATGTCAAGATCCAGGAATTGATACTGTCTCTGCTTACAGTATGAGTGAACCTAAGATTGGGATCCTGTATATTAATCCAGGTCAACAATTCTTGTAGTCTGTTGTCAGTGCTCTTCCATATAAGGATCACATCGTCGATGTATCTATTATAAAATGTTATTTCGTTGAAAAATGGAGAGGTAGGATTCAGAATGTGGGTTTTCTCAAAATTATATACGTAGAGCCCTGCTACACTGGGAGCAAATGTGCTACCCATTGAGGTTCCGTATGTCTGCAAAAAAGGTACCTTCAAATTAAAAAAAGTTGTCTTTAAGGGCTATTTCCGCACATTGTAGGACAAAAGATTTTGGTGTCTTGTAATTCCAGTTGGTAGAGTCAAGTGAAGAACATAGTACTTGTAACGTGTCGTCTTGTGGCAAGCTGGTGTACAAGCTTTCTATGTCTAGGCTCACCAGGATTGAAGTTGCTGGATTGAAGCTCAGGTTACTGAGGTGTCCTAGCAGGTCTTTTGTATCCTTTAGGTAAGTGGGAGTCGCTTGTACTAGTAGTTGCAGATAAAAGTCACAAAAACGGGAAAGAGGTTCCAGTAGTGAGCCGATCCCCGAAACTATGGGGCGGCCAGGTGGTGGTGTTTCATTCTTGTGAATCTTTGGGATTGTGTAGAAGTATGGGATTTTTTCGCCTCCTGAGGTCAGGAAGAGTGCTTCATGTTTGCTGATCTCTCCATTTAATTCTGCCTCTTCCACCAGTGTGTGTATTTTAGTTTTAAGGTCATCACTGGGGTCATGGTCTAACCGTCTGTAGTTCTTGGTGTTGTCCAGGAGTCTTAAGCATTCTGCTCGGTAAGCTTCCTTGTCTTGTAACACTATCCCTCCACCCTTGTCCGCCGGTTTTATGATGATTTGGTCATTTGCTTTGAGGCTGTTGATGGCTGCATATTGGTTAGCACTGGTGTTTTTAAATTTAGGTTCCTCCTTTATATTTTCAATTTCCTTGTAGATTGCTTGCTCAAAGGCAATGAGTTCCACTGGTATTGTATGCGGTGGGGGGTTGAAGGTTGATTTTAGTTTGAGGTTGGTATCCCTTTTGTGTTCCTCGGATTCCTGAGATGGTGGTTGGTTTTCAAAAAATGCTTTTAACTTGAGTTTGCGGAAGAATTCGGATAGTTCACGGTGCAGTTTGAATTTATCAAGTCTTGCAGTGGGGGCAAATCCAAGTCCTTTGTTTAATACTGACTCTTCTGCCTCAGTCAAGGTATGGGATGAAAGGTTTGTGACTAAAACCTGTTTGTACTGGGTCCCGCTTGTTGCTCCCTGGATTTGCTGCGGGTGTTCGCTCCTGGGTTCGAGTCCTCTTCCCAGTGGACGTGATTTTGTCACCGTCTCCTTCCTCGCCCTCTTCGGCCCGCTCCTAAAAAAGGGAACATTTAGTTAGGGTTCATAAACTGTATTGGTGGCTGGGCAAATGGAGGATTCCAGCCATACATCATCTGTGGGGCCATTGGAGGGTAAGGACCAGGGTAGTTTATTTGGCCACCTTGAGGTGTATGTGGCCATGGTTGGTGCCAGTTAGTGTTTTGACCTCTGCCTCTTTGTTTGTTGCGATAACTTCCATTGCTTGACCCGCTGCTTATAGATGAGTCATCATCAGAGGATGCAGATTGTGTTGTGCGTGTAGTTGGTTTGTAATCCGCATCTGCGTACGGAAAAGTTTTTACATATGAAATTTTTTTTAGATCCTTTTGGAATTTTTGGATCTTAGATTGGGTCAAATCCTCCTTGTATTCAGTCATCTCTTTATTGACTTCATCAAGTCTTTTTTTGAGTGAAGTCAGTGAGTCTTTTTTTAATGAAGTCGGTGTGGTTTTGAAATGGCTCTCTGTTGTTTGGATATCTATAAGGATGGCATCAGACAGTCTTTTAGCTGTCTGTATAATTAAGATAATCCAGATACACCTCTGCATTATTATGGATTGTGGATTATTGTGTGTGCATGTCTGACAATGTGTGCATGAGAGCCCAGTGCTACTTATATGGGTAATAGCAGTCAAAGTTCATCTGTATCAGCATTGTGTTTTTTCTCTGTACAGGAGACATATGAATGTCAGTGCTGCTGCTGTGTATAAGTGCCAGATTTGCAGAGTGTCTGTACTACGTTTCTATATGTCTCTGTACTGTGTATCTGTAGAAAGTGTGCATGAATGTCAGTACTGTACACGTGTTAGAACTGAAAGAGCATATGTGTTAGTATTGCATGTCTTTCCATATTGGTGCACAAAAATACCTGCATTGTGCGTTTCTGTTCAAGTACGGACTTGGTGTTGCCCGTGTCTCTGCTTTAGTGTTTATGAATTCTTGCACATCTTCATCCTTGTACTGGTGTCTATTAGTACTAGTACAGTATGTGTTGCCTTCTATTTAGAAGAGTGTGCATATAGTTAGGAACAGGTGTCTAGGAGCATTTATTTATTGACATGAGCATTTCCAGCAGGAATGTTGAAAAACAGCAAAGACATTACATTGCATGATATGTAGCTAGGGTGAATCTCACAATGAAGAGTGGATGACTGAGGTATTGTACAAAGATGCTGCTTTGCGATAAGAAGACAGCAAAAATAAAGGGGTTGACTTTGTCAATGCATGTTTTGTTATGATTTTTGCAAAACATTATAGTTGAGGAAGCTGCTGGGACCATGTCAATCTAAAAAAAGTATTGCCAAAAGCAAAAAAATATTTTTTATCTAAAAAATTATGCATTGAAATAGTAGTACCTGGCATTGAAGGGAACCACTTGCGTGTGGATGTGTTTCTTTTGAACGGGCAAAAGGCCATCACTCACAGTGAAGATAGTCAGTGGTTAAGGAGGGATACATGAAGGAAGAATTTAGAAAAGGTTGTTTGGGAGATCATATTAGTAAAATGAGGTTTGGGGTGATCCAAGGAGGGATAGAGATGGGAAGAGTCTAGAATGGGTTATTTTGGAGATCATAGTAGTAGAATGAGGTTTGGTATGAGTGAGAGAGTGGATGTAGGGGATATATTGATAGTGGTATAGGGTGAAACATAGGGTAGTGCATTGGAGAGACTCATTTTTTTAAAATTAATAAAATATATATATATTTTACAGTAGGAGTAAAGTAATAAATATGTAGATACATAAGTACAAGGAGGGTATGCATGTATAAGGAAGGTAATATATCAAGATTTAAGTTGTATTTAATAAACTCACACTTTCAAGTGTTGCTGTACTTTAAGCTAATGTATTTGTGTATTTTCTTATAAAAGATTTTTTCAATATTTCAATAGTGAATCAATTGTAGATAAATGGTTACGATAATAGTTATATATTGTGGTAGATAAATAAATGGAGAGCCATAAGCATCTAATCAAATAACTTATATGAAAACTCTGCAGTGACCTATATACATGTTAAGCATAGAATAATATATATATATTTTAACCATAGGTAATATGTGCATTTGTTAAGCAGACCTAAAGAATATCTATATATTAAAAAACATAATTACTATACATATTTATACAAAGAAATAAACATATCTAGATACATACATATAATCAAATGCTTATAACACAGAGATATGCTGTACATTTGTGTTTGAGTATGATGATTATGTAGGGAAAAGCCAACTCTTGAGTAGTCTTCTGAAGATAAGATAGTTGTCCATGGATCTTATGTTTGTGGGTATTGAGTTCCATAGTTTGGCTGCTTGAAGAGAGAAGGAAGTGCCACCTATGGGTTTTTTCTTGTATGGTGGAATATTGAGGCGAGGTCCCAATCTGGAGCAGAGGTTCCTTTGTTGAATGTATTTGGTGATTTTATTCTTGATGAAAAGTGGTCCTGTTCCATGCATTGCTTTGTGGGTGATACAAAGGAGCTTGAATATGGCTCTTCTGGCAACGGGTAACCAATGTAGGGCCCTCAAGGCAGGTGAGAACTGGGCTTGTGGCTTTACATGTAGGAGTAGTCTGGCAGCAGAGTTCCAAATCCATTGGAGTCTTGTCATAGTTGATAAAGATGACCCGTAGTAGAGGCCATTGGTGTAATCAAGTTTAAATAGTACAAGAGAGATAGTAGCCTGGACCTTGTGTGGAAATCCCAGGTGGGGGAAGATGTGTCGCAGAGTTTTCATAGTAATGAAGCTTGAACTTGCTAATTTGTCCACTTGGGCATTCATTGATAGTTTGGAGTCCATGGTAATTCGAAGGTTTCTTACTTACTTAGATACTTTAGGAGGTGGTCCCAGATCATCAGGCCAGGCTCCGAGTGGGTCACAATTTCGCCACATGTGAGTATTTCCATTTTGGAAGCATTCAATTTGAGATGGCTCCATGTCATCAACTGATCAACGGCTCTGAGGCAACTGAAGATTTGTGAGTTTCCAGTGTCTTTGGGGCTTTCCAGTTTAAGGAGTATTTGGGTGTCATCTGCATAGTTATAGCATGTGAGCTGAAATTCATTAATCATTGCCGATAATGACTTCATGTAGATGTTAAAAAGCATGGGTGATATGATAAATCCTTGAGGGACCCCTATTTTTGTGAAGTATGGTTTGGATGAGAAAGGGAAGCATGGATGACATTTGTTCTATTTTGAAGGTAGAATGAATGTGATCCAGTCAAGAGCAGTCCCCTCTATGCCAGCTTCGTAGACTCTTTGCATTAGAGTGTCATGGTCAACTGTGTCAAAGGCAGCTGAGAGGCCCAAGGGAAGTAGTGCAGCAACCCTGTTCTGATCTACAGTGTTTTAAAGGTCATCTCAGATGGCGATGAGGGCAGATTCTGTGCCTCTTCCTGGATGGAATCCTGTTTGGAAGTCGGAAAGTATGGAGTTATCTTCAATGAATTGCTACATATGAGCAAATGCTGCTCTTTTTATCAGTTTGCCCAGGAACGGTCCATTTGTAATTGGTCTATAGTTGTCGGGGTCAAGCGGGACCAGGTTAGTTTTCTTTAATAATGGATGTATGCATGCCTTTTTTAGGTCTTCTGGAAAGATTCCTGTAATTAAAGAATTATTGATGATTCTTCTTACTGGTGTGGCAGCAGATGTAGTTAAAAGAATGTACTTGAAGATTTGTGGTGGACAAGAGTCAGAGGAGCTGCCGGCAGGCCTTCTTGCATTGACCAGATCCATAATTTCACTTTGTGATATTTGTTTGAAGGAATGTAGAGACTGGGTTAGCCTACTTTTAGAAGGGATTTTTGGAAATGGGCTGGTGCTGGTGATTTTCCTTTGTTTTAAATGCAAGTCCAATGTGTCTGCTTTGGTTGTGTAATTATTTGCCAGTTTGTCCATGAATTCTTGAGGAATGGAATGAGTTCCCTCTGTGCATTTAGATCAACAAAATTCTGTGAGAATTTTATAAAATTCTCTATTTGCATAATTAGCATTTTGAATTCTGTCTCAATAATACCTTTTTAGCTTTCTTGATTGTTGACTTGCATAACTGTTAAGTTTCTGTAGGTGAAGTTTGGCTTGACTGATGTTTGTTTTGAGCCAGACGTGTTGCAATGTTCTTATTTTCTGTTTTATCTCTTTTAACTCTGTATTTCTCCAAGATGGCTGTTTTCTTTTGTCCTGTTTTGTTGTTCTGAGCGGTATTGGGATATCAAAAGCTTCCAGTAGCCACTCATATAGCTTTTGAACTGAATGTATTGTGTTTAGATCTGTGTTGGATGTTAGTTGTGTTTCAAAGTATTCAAAATTGAGTTTGTTCCACGATCGAAAGGTGGATGCATGTAAGGTGGCTTTAGGTGTGTTGCTTGGTGGTGTTTTATGTTGGAAAGCTAGCAAATGGTGGTCTAAATTAGCAAAAATTACATCTAGGATGTGTCCAGCGATGTGTTTGGGTTTGTGGATGATTTGATGTAGATTCAGTGTGCCTAGGCCAGTGATGAAGTGATGATAGATTTTGGATGGGGCATATTAGGTTTGTGAAACCAAATGTTTAGGTCACCAAGAATGCATAAGTTGGAGTGTAGTGTTATCAGATTTCAAACTGTGTCAATAAATGTGTCTGGGAATGTTGCATTGCTATGTGTAGGTCTGTAAAGGAGAAGGAAGTTACAGGAGGAAGTTGGTGTAGGGTTGCATCTGGTGAAGAGGGCCTTTGAACCTTGTATCGAAACGTCGTCAGCTTTAATGACATTTATTGTTTGCTTGAATATTTAACTTCTAGTCCACCTCCTCTTTTGCCTATACGATTTTGTTTGATACTTTGATAGCCTAGTGTTGTGTGAATGCAGTGTTCAGTGTGATTCTGTCTCTTTGTTAATGGTGTGTGTTGGATAGTGTTGTGCTATAAATTGTGAAGTGTAGTGCTGTGCTAGCATATACTACCATGTGTGAGTGTGTGTGTATGTGTGTGATAGAGAGAAAGAGAGAGACAGAGTGAGAGTGAGAGAAACAGAGAGAGAGAGAGTCTTTCCCGGTATGCATGTGTTTTCTAAGTATGCCTGGGCAAGTTTGTATTAATGTCACTGTCTTTGTGCCTGTCAGAGCATACTTGTCTCATTTGTGCCTGTCCATGCACATAAATATTAAGTTGTTTGTATAGTACCAGGCAAATAAATAGTTGTTTGTGCAGTGCTTCATAAAGGCTTTTAAGCCACCTCGAAGCGCTGGATGCGTGCAGTATGTATCCGATAAAGTACTGATGTGTGTGACTGCAAAGTACTGGAGTTGTGTAACTGTTTCCTGGTGTGCGTGAGTGACCGTGGTGTGACATGCCTGTACTTAGGCAATACAAGTGTTTGTTTATTATTTATAGTGTAAAAGAATTGCAGCCCAAATACCTCTCTTGCTTTGTGCCGCCAGCACATAACAACAGTTGCAATATAAATAACATCATTCTATAATAAGTGCAACTCACTACAACATAAAAACATAAAAGATTCAGGCCAAATCACTGTCAAGCCATGCTTCGTGTGATATAAGGCATTAATTATTAAGTAACATCAATTTACTTTGTGCCTGGAAAATTACGTTTTAGTTCAGGGCGCAGTTTTTGAGGCAAATGATGTCCCCATTTCACACAGGCCTGCACTCCTGACTGTTTAACCGTCACCCGCAGGCCAGTGGAGCGCGAGGTGGCTGTGGGCGGGTCACCGTGTGAGACTGGTCCTGCCAAACACCGGGCCCTTGCGTCCCAGCATGCCCGAGGGGAAAGGCTAAGAAACTCACGGTGCGTGGCTTGTTGAACAGGCAGCCCGTACATCATTTGTCTCCCTTGGCGGTATACAGTTTCCTGGTCGGCGAATGTGTTTGGTAATTGCATTTTCAGTGCTTAATTTATGCCAGTTGCAGGTGTTCGGCACTGACTCTGAGAGCCAAAGCATGAGCAAAGCCATCAAAAGATGTAAATTAGGCAACAGTCAAGAAAAAATATTATAAAGGTGCTTGAAAATGAAAAATCTATATATATATATTTCAACATTTCTCAGTTGCTCAATTAAGTATATACAATTATTTCCTTGAATTGAGTGATATTTATTTAAGGTAATTTTGTTTTTTTTACAAAAATTAATCATTCAAGAATAACTAAATGTGCTAACGATGTTGTCACAGGTTACTCAAAGTATGTCAGCTTGTCATGTTCTCCTTGTATATGGCCTACATTGTTGTTAATTATGAATAGGGCTCCCGGTTTTATGGTATTTATTTTTCCGACATTTCCGTCTGTATTTATCCATATTTATTTTTTGTTAATTTTATCTGTATTTATCCATATTAATTTTGGGTTTTGTGAAAAAATGAAGTTGAAACTGGTATATTTCCACATTTATTTAACCAATAAATGTTCACTCAAGCGTGAATATTTGCTAAGTTTCAATGAAATGAACACCCACAGAAGATAAATCAATGCACTTATACGACAATATGCAAATCTCACTATCAACCTTGTGCGTATCTACTGCTGTTTAAGTCTCTTTACTAAAATTCCTTTCTTTTTAGCTCCATTACCCATCAATCCACGCAGCTATTGGCCTGGCAGTCATCTCAAACAGTATTTAGAATCACTCAAAAAGCAACCCAATTTCCGTTTTTATCCACATTTAAAAATAAATACAGACAAGAAACTGAATAGTTTTCTGTCTGTATTTATCTGTAAAAATCAGTAAAAACGGAAAACAGGGAGCCTTAATTATGAAGCAAGAATGTTTTTACATTAACCATATACCAGGCAGGTTTTTGTAGAGCGCAGATCTGAATTACTTCAACAAGCTCCCAAACTGGTTGATTAAGGAAAACGATAGTGGAGTAAAAGGCGCGCTGTGGATCTGTTTCGTCTAGTGGGAAACGCGGGAACTGATCACAGTTTCCCTGGCTGCACATCGAGCGATTCATACACTGTAGGATTCGATCCTTCTCTTTTCTGTGTAACACCGATGAACCAGTGGTGGCTCCACCGCTAAGGCAGAGGATCATCGCCCCACTGCTATTTTAGCAGTGCAAAAAAGACAAATAAATGATAATAACAGGACTTTATTATCATTTTATTTTTCTATGCGGGACTCGGAGCCAGGTCGGGCGGGGCTGGGCTCTGAGACCAGAGCAGAGTGAGGAGTGGTTTGTACTACTCTAAGTGCGCATGACAGTTTGGCCGGCCCTCTAGGGTCGGCCAAACTGTCATGCACACTTAGCATGTTCTCTACGTGGAGAACATGCCAAGGCTCCCAGGCACTGCCTGAGTGGCCAAACAGGCTGCTCAGACCAATCACTATGCTGCTCATGCAGCGTCGTGATTGGCTGGGAGAGTACGGGAGCCTGGGTGCTTCTGGTGCTTTCCAGAAGATGAAGAGGACGGAGGAGAGGCGTGCGGCAGCACGGCGGCAAAGGTAAGTTTATTGTTTGAAACTTTTTTTGATCCATTTCCACCCGCCTCTCACTTATCTCACAAACAAGCTCATCATCTCTGGTGGACCTTGGCACACTACAGCCACGACACCATCTGACTTCAGAATAAGAAGTGTAAAAAATAAAAAAAATAAGATAGAAGGCCTATTCCATCTATGCACACAGGTTCTGGACAACATCCCCATATGATGCTCCAATTTACATAAAGGAATGACGAATTACCTTTTTAAAGAACACTGCATCACAATGCATTAAATATGCACAGCTTCCTCTCTTTTTACTTGCTTGAATTCATGCTTGTCCTTAACCATATGCAGCGCTCGCCTGCTTTTAGGCTAGGTTTGCACTATAGAAACCTATATACATACATACATACACACACCACTGCCTGATAAATCCATTGCTACTCCCTATAGATGTGAATAAATGTGAGAACTTTGTCTTTCTGACTAAACATACGTATGAGTGGCAGCATTTGGTCTTTCTACTTGTAGGTTGTGTTGGAATAAAAATGTTTTAGCTGTGCTGTTTATGTATTGTACGTCTTAAGTTAGCATTCGCGACACCATTTTATGTTTAGCTGCCATTTTGAGCCATGATCGAAACTAATTTTTCTCTCTGCCTCTGCTGAAGGCAGCTGCGGTAGTTTTCATTTCTCCAAGGTTGGGCCTTGCTGTACTAATGAATACACTGTTCTTATTAGCGCATGCCTTTCCCACTAGATAGAGGCCTGCTCCCACTAGTCCAGCGATGGGCGCAGGCAGAACGACCTTGGCAAAAAGATAATGTGTGCCCAGTCTCAGGATCAAAACTTATCCTTCTGTACCTTCTTTGTCTAGCTGCCTCCAACTGGAAATTTCCAGCCAGGGCGGGTCTTCATTGGTTCTGAATTGTACATAATGTATCACCATGTTTGCTGAAGTCAGTCCCTCTGCAGCAATTTCAGGAGGCTGGTCAGACTGGACTCCGCTCGAGTGTACCTGAAGAAATATACTTGGTTTGTATTCTCTACTGTCTGACCGACTCTTCATTTGTATGGAAGGCTGAGAGGTGGTCGCGAGTGACCCGGGTGGCCTTAATCGGGTCATTTCCTTCAGTTTGCGCCCGAACAGGGACCTCATCGGGTGACCCATCCTCGTCCGCGGATGGGTGAGGAGGTCGGAGCCATCGTCGGGTCGGACGGGCGGACCAGGGATCCCTGCACGAGAGAGTTCCTGAACTCGCAGCTGCCCCGTCTGTCTGACCAGTCGGTGCTTCACCGAGTAGTCACCCTTTCTGGGGTCCTGAATGGCGAAACCCTTGGATCTGACCGTTTGGTCCGTAGAGTCGGCAGTGGAGAATACATTCGTTTGACCTGTGTGCACCAGGTGAGTTTGTTTTGGTTCTTTGTGGATATGGTACCATTTTGGTTTTCTTTGGTACGGTCTGAGGACCGATTTTGGTTTGCATTTGGTACGGTCTGGGGACCGATTTTAATACAAAGTGTTTGTGAACACTTTGCCAGGCAACATAACGAATTTGGCTTACTTTTGAAAATGTCTGGATTCAGCCGGCTTTTGGTTTCCTGTTGTCGTTGTTGTTCTGCTGATGCTCGACTAGAAGAAAGTCAGCCAGCGCCTCCGGAAGGCACTCCGAATTTTGATATGTATGTGAAGCATGGCCTTGGCCCTATTATGTTTAGTACATTATGGCACAAATATATACGAGGGACAATGCCGAGTTGCAGTGGCTGTTGACGGTCACTTTTGATTAACAAAAAATTTCCTTTTTACAGGAGAAGTTGTTTGCGAGAAGAAGTAGACAGTCTATGTTTGATTCCCTCAGAACATGGCAAAAGGAGGTTTAAAAGAGATGAATGAAAGCAGAGAAAGAGGCTCGGAAGGGGAGAATGCAAACATTGACTCAGAAAGCTGTAGCGCATGATAGAGAAAAGCAAGAGATAGGGATTGAACATGAAGATAGGAGATTCCGATTACAGATTGATAAATCTTATGTGGCCCAAGAAGAAAATGATACGTTTGTGGAACAATTGTTAGATACTCGACCCCCACCTCCGTATGCCCCACAGAGGGTGTATCCCGCTCTTCCCTCCCAGGCCCAGCTGCCCGGTTCTTCTGTCTCTGCTGTTTCTGATTCTGTTATTGTTGATCAGACTGCCTTGGCCACGGCACCTCTTGTCCTTTCCTTGCCCACGCCGTCTGCGGCAACAATGACTGTTAGTACTCCTGCAATGCCTATTGCTTTGGCGTCTCTTTCGCCAGCTCTTACACCTGCGACACAGCCAGCAGCGACATTAGTGCCTACTGCTTCTGCCGTCACTCCCACTGTGTTCTTCCATTCCCCGACATTACCGAGTAGTGGGACACCAGTACGTGAATTAGAGGATAGAGACTGGACAAAATTTAAGGAGCTTATGGGGCGTACGTTAGTCCGATCTGATATGGGAGATGAAGAGAAAAAGGTGGTGGCTAATCAGGCTGCGCAATGGGCCCGAAACCCTTTTTATGGTGTGGAAGATGTGTGGAGTGTGATGAAAGATTATGAGCCTTTTGTACAACAACATGCCCTTAAGCATATGTCGGCTACTTTGATTGGTCTTTGGGAACAGAATTTCAAGGGTGCAGCACCGCAGATCAAATACGATATTAGGGATCATGTGTATGTTACTGGTATGGAGCCTGCCCATGTCTTTGGTAATGTTGCGACGTTGGTTGCTTATCGGGGAAGGCTGATTGAGAAAAGCCCCACCCCGGTACCTCAGTTTCCAATGCGGGAGGTTCATCCTATCTACCATCCCGAGATACCAGAGCTAAGGGATCAGCATGATCATGTTACTAGGCCAAGGGTAGAGGCCCGTTTCCAAGAACAATGGGTTTATACCCCATGGAAAAGGAGTGAAGTTTTGTCTCTTAAGACTCAGTTACCCGACCCTAGGAAAAATCCTACCGCTTATTATAAAGAATTGACTGAAGCTGCCTCTTCAACTGTGATGACGCTTGCTGAAATTGAAATGTTTTTTGGTCTACTAGTTCCGGTCGATATTTGGAGGCAAGTACATACGCAGGATCACGTTGCGGAATTGGGTGGTACCTGGGATCAAATCAAAGTATGGGATATGGAACGGAAGCCAGGTGATAAGCCTAGAGCAGAGATCCTTGCTTTGCCCTGCCGTATCATTACGTATATGCATTCTCTTATTCCTCCGAGAAAAGTAGATTGGGACAAGTTATCGGATGGTTGTCAGAAGAAAGATGAGAGTGTGTCTGACTTTTTCACTCGTTTCGAAGGTGTGTTCCTAGATTATAGTGGACAGGATTTGTTGATTGAAAGTGGTGTGCGACTGTTTGTTAATAGGTTTGTCTCCAATTTGCTTCCTGAGATTGCGACCCGATTGCAGGCTTCCGAAAGCACCTGGTCCACCTCCTCCCCTTCTGTTATCTTGAATATGGCCCAGTACTATGAGCACAGGGAAAATAAGGATAAGGAGAGGTCAGAGAAGAAGCATAAGGATTTGAAGACGAAGGTGTTGTTGCAGCAGGCTTCTAGGGGAAATGGTAGAGGACGTGGTGGTTCAGCCCGACAGCTTCCATGCACCACCAGGCAGTCGAACACTGCGCCTTTAGGGGCGAATCAGTGTGCGTACTGTAAAGAGGACGGACACTGGCGTAGCGAGTGTCCGGTGCTGGTGCAGACGGTCGCAGCTCCTAGAGGACGAGGTTCTCGTGGACGGGGTCGTGGAGCTGGTGGACACTACAGGGCTCAGAATGCTGTGGCCCCGCAGGGTCGTACTGATCAAAATTATTTTGATGACCCTCGGGGAGGACAGTATTATCATGATGATTATGACACAGATGAGGTGACAGGAATGTCTTACAGCTACGACAGTCAGGGACAGAGTGAGGGACCAGTTCCGATACCTGTAGATCAACGTGGTCTGTACGTTAGTGCGGATGTGCATGGTTCATCTAAGGAGTTTTTGGTGGATACAGGTGCAACAAACAGCTCTATTTCTCGTTCCTTGGTCCCTGGGGTGGCTCTGTCTGGCCATAATAATGTTTCGGTTGGTTTCTCTGGTGTACCGGTTGTGAGCCCCATTTCGAAACCCCTTGCATTGACTATTGGTCCGTTTACTGTAGATTCGCCATTCTTATTGACATCTAATTGTGGAGAGAATCTGATGGGTTCGGATTTGTTGAAGAAATTGCATGCTACGATTCATTGCTCCCGTGCAGGTGTTTACATGACAATAGGTCCGGATGTGGTGCGTGCTACGCAGTGCAATGCGCCCCTCCCTGCTGAATTTAAGGATGTGCCACCCACACTGTGGGCAACAGGCGACACAGACGTGGGTTTGTTGCAGATATCGCCTTTTTCGATACGTGTCAAGGAAGGTGCTATTTTACCCCGTATCCCTCAGTATAAAATACCGCAGGCAGGCGAGCGAGCTTTGATGCAAATTGTGCAGGATTTGATTGAGAAAGGAGTGGTTGAGGAGACGACTGCTAATGTTTGTAATAGCCCTATTCTTCCTATTCTCAAAAGGACACGTTCGGGTTTCTCTGAGGATCAAGCAGATGTTTATCGCTTTGTGATTGACTAGCGTGAAGTTAACAAAATAGTGATTCCCCAGTTTCCGGTGGTCCCTGACATTACGACTCTCTTGACAATGATTCCTTCTTCTGCTAAATTCTTTTGTGACATCGACTTGAAAAATGCATTCTTAAGTATTCCCATTCATCCTGAGAGCAGATATCTGTTCGGGTTCACCCTAGCTGGTAGAAGTTTTAGATTCTGTTGCGCACCTCAAGGCTATACAGAGAGTCCGAGAATCTATAGTCAGGCATTGAAAAGTCAGCTGGATTCCTTGTCGCTCCCTAGGGGTAATGTATTGCTTCAATATGTCGATGACTTGCTCATCACCTCGGATACAGAACAAGGTTGCAGAGACAGTCCAGTTAAATTGTTGCTACATTTAGCTCAACATGGCCATAAATTATCCCTTTCCAAATTTCAGTATTGTCGACAGGAGGTCACCTACTTAGGTCACCTACTGTCGAAGGAGGGTAGGAGATTGACTCCTGAGCGCATCAGTACCATTGTTAAGATGCCCATTCCGCAAACTCAGAAAGATGTGCGTGCTTTCATAGGTATCACTTCCTATTGCAGGCAGTGGATACCTGGCTATTTGCTGCTTATTAAGCCCCTGCTTGCGTTAACACTAAAAGATGTACACGAACCCCTGCCTTGGACGCCTGAGTGTCAGCAGTCTTTGGAGCAATTAAAAACTGCACTTTGCTCGGCTCCAGTGCTTGGTACCCCTAACTACGCTAAATGCTTTGTATTGTACGTCCATGAGATGGGTGGTTGTGCGCTTCCTGTTTTGACACAAAAATTTGGGGATAAGCAACAACTGTGTTCTTATTTCTCTGCTGTGCTTGACCCTGTCGCACGAGCCCTCCCGAGCTGTCTAAGAGCAGTTGCGGCTGTGGCTGTCTCAATAAGACAATCGGCTGGACTCATACTTGATACTGACCTCACAGTTATGGTACCCCATGCTGTGGATACACTTTTGAATAAGACAAGGACACAGCACCTCACCAGTGCACGTCTGACAGGTTACGAGCGAACGCTCTTTGCAAAGCACATTACGCTCAAACGCTGTGCCACTCTGAATCCAGCCACGTTACTACCCCTCCCTTCTGAGAATGAGGAGATTGACATACATGATTGTATCTTCCGGATGGAAGAAGAGACGAAAGGACGGGTAGACCTGACTGATGGTTCCTTATCTGACCCTCAAGGGGAACTATATGTCGATGGCTCTTGCTTTAAGTTAGCAGATGGCACTACAACTGCTGCGTATGCCATTACTACACTGCGTACAGTAGTTGAGACATCACGAGTTCCCTATCAGTCGGCCCAAGCTGCAGAGCTTGTCGCCCTTATTCGAGCCTGTGAATTGAGTGAGGGACTAGTTGTCAATATTTATACTGACAGTCAGTACGCCTTTGGAGTCGCCCATAACTTCGGGCAGCTCTGGGCGGAGGGAGGGTTCCTTACTTCCCATGAAACAATAATTCAGCACGGTCCTCTCATATATAGGCTTCTGTCCGCTTTGACACTCCCTAAGAAATTGGCAATAGTAAAGTGCAGCGCCCATAGGAAAGTTACTGACGATGTGGGTAAAGGGAATGCTTTTGCAGATCAGACAGCTAAGGAAACAGCCCAAACTAAGATGAAAAGAATGTTTGCATCAGGTCCCGCTAGGTGGGTGCCCATGGTCACCATGTTTGACGATACACTAGAGAATGTGAAGGAAATACAGAGGGAGGCCACGGTGGAGGAATTAGCAGTTTGGCAAGAAAGTACAGCAAACTTGAACGATGAGGGATGTTGAATTGACAAGTCAGGGAAGCAAAGATGGATGTTGCCAGATGCATATGTTCTTCCTGTAGTCACGATGGCTCATGGCCCAGCCCATATCAGTGCTAAGGGTATTTGTAAGTTGTTAGACCCCGTATGGCAGAATGACCACATTTCGAAGACAGCTGCACATTTAGTGAAGTACTGCATGGTGTGCATGATGCACAATCCTGGCAAGGGTACCCCTACACCACCCTGCAATTTTGCACCTCCCACTTTCCATTTTGAGGTCCTTCAAATGGACTACATAGAGATGGACAGGGTCAATAATCTGAAGTATGTGTTGGTGGTTGTTTGTGCATTCAGGAAATGGGTTGAGGCTTACCCTACTAAAGAAAATACAGCCACTGGGACTGCAAAGATACTCCTGAAGGAGTTCTTTCCTTGCTTCGGCTTGCCCCGTTTGATCTGGAGTGATAACGGAAGTCACTTTAATTCCAGGGTTATTCAGTTAATCTGCGATGGTTTGCACATAAAACAGAACTTTCATGCGGCAAATCACCCCCAGTCAGCAGGTTTGGTTGAGAAGTACAATGGTGCTCTCAAACTGAAATTGGCAAAGATTCAGGAGACAACAGGGTTGCAGTGGCCAGAAGCTTTACCATTGGAACTTTTGTCAACAAGAACAACAGCACATTCTAGAACAGGATTGTCACCCTACGAGGTCGTGTTTGGAAGCCCGGCAAATGTCTGGGGCGTCCCGCGCCCACGTAGATTTTCAGAAATTGAGTACCCTTTATTGACAAACTATCTGTGCAAGTTAACTGAAAGTTTGCGTTCTATTCACCAACAGATTCGTGAGTCACTCCCACCCATACCAGAGGGGCCTGGTCACAGCATCCAGCTGGGGGACTGGGTTTTGCTGCGAAATTTCCAGCGGAAGAAGAGCTTGGAGCCCCGGTGGAAGGGGCCCGAGCAAGTCCTCCTCGTTACCCGAAGCGCTGTGAAAGTCACCGGCCGAAAGAATTGGATTCATTCCAGCCATTGCCGCAGGATACCCTTACCCTTGCCTTATGACCAGAGGGTGAGGGACGGCATTGGGGACGCTGAGGGTGAGAAGGTACCTCAGTTCGTCCCTTTTGGTGATGCAAATGATGCGAAGCTTACATGGACCCAAACGGATGCAGAGAATGATGACGTGCTAAATGCAGCGGTCCCTATGGAAATTCAAGCCATTAAAGAGCCACTGTTTACCGACCCCTCTGTGCCTGGAGTCACCAGGTACAATTTGCACCCTCGGCTGAGGAATAGTGCACTAAAGGAGAAGTCAGATTAGTTAGGTATGGACTGTGCAAGTTAGGGTGTACTTTGCTTTAGTACCAACGGTGTTAGTTAAGGGTGTTGTGAGATTGGTGCACTGTTCTGACATTGGACATGACAAATCGAACGTGCTCCCTAGAAGGGGGGTGCATTATTCTGCGCGACGTGGGATTCATTGTGAGCTTAGGACTGAGCTGGCTCCACTGCCGGTGCTCAAGAGCGCCAACGTTGATGAACAATAGGCGCCTGTACCAGTGAGGCTCTGACGGACACTGGAAACACTTGCCTTTGCTATTATTTTTATTGTATTCCTTTTCTTGCTTCATAATGCATCCGTTTGGTCAACCTATTGAGGAGGAGGAACAGCCATTTGCAGCACCGTGTTTAGCGCGGGGTTGGTCAAGAAAGAGTAAAATGGTTTTCATATCAATTGTTGTTATCTCACTAATGATAATACTTGGAATATCCTGGTTTCTAGAAGAAAAGTGTCCTGTACACTCTTTGATTGGTACGACGCCCATTCCCCCTGAGCATGTTTTTGTCACTTTGGCTCCACACAAAGCAGCACATAGATTGTCATATACCGATAATGTTTTTCTACAAATGTTCCATCAAGATCATAATGTGTCTAATACGACTAATTGTTGGGTTTGTGGATTGCTCCCCTCAGTCACTCATAAGAGCGACAATTTGTTGCCCCTGCCATTCTCATACATTGGTAGCTGTGAAGGTTGGTTTGAATTGTTCTTAATGGTGCACTATCATTTCCAACTCTCTACTCTGGTTATGACACCTGCTGATTCCTGCACTGTGTTAGAGTCCCTACGTTTTCACCATGGGTTTATTCCCGTAAGGCTGCCAGGACAGGAGACTTTCGGTACATTGTCCCCAAATTCCTGTATGAGCACATATAAAAAAGTGAAGAACGAAAGTTGGCTCCAAATGGAAATGGCTGATTTCCAAAGGTTCAACACCTCTGACTATTTCCAATCTTTCCAAGATCGTAATGTTACTAAGGACAAACCGATGCCGGTGTCTGTGGTCAACACAACAGCTAGTTTCTGTGTCCAGGGGACAGGAGAGGTAAAGGTGGGGGAAAGTAAATGCAACTTCACTTACCGACTGAGTACAATTAATAGTCCGCCCTTGGTCCTACCTCCGAATGTCTATTTTGTCTGTGGATCCCAAGCTCATGTCTGGCTTCTGAGGGGATGGTCAGGCAAATGTTACCTCTCTTTCCTCCTCCCCACTGTGTATGTTGCCCCTCCCAATTATCAGAAAGATCATCGGCTGCAACGTAAGAGTATATATTTGCCCCGAGTCAGAAGGGTTGTTAACACTGAGGATATAGATCAGACAGATACCACCTGGAAACAGTTTGACGATGCTGCAAGGGGTCTTTTACCTTTCTGGGGCCCCATGGCTAATAGACTTCAGCTTCGTCGGCCAACAAGAGTTGTGGAAGGGGTTATTAATACAACAGCTGGGATACTGACAAACATCACTGCTGAGCTCCAGGCTTCGAGATTAGTTACTTTACAGAACAGGATGGCGTTAGACGTCATCGTCGCTGATCAGGGAGGGGCCTGTCGCATCATTGGCAGTAGCTGTTGTGTTTACATACCTGACCATGCCCCCAGTGTGTATACAGCTATAAAAAAAATTGCATAGACTTTCGGCTGACATACACCAAGAGACAGGTACTTGGACACTATCGTGGTGGCTCTGGAATATGCTAACAACATGGGGTTGGAAGATCCTTATCTTTTTGGTTGCAGTTGCGGGTATTATCTTTACATGTTGCCTCTGTATACACTGCCTCCCGGCTTGTTGTACCTATTGTGTGAGTGCTCTGGCCTCTAAACCAAAAATATCAGTTCATGACACTAACGCTGCGATCATGATGCAAAAATACATTGATGACATTATGCAGATCGACGAGGGTATCTTTGAATACTGATTATGTGTGCACCAGCTTATAGTGATGTTTCTTATCCTTGCAATATGTTATCTGTTTCTAGATGGTAACATAAAAATTGTTAGCGAATGCTAAAAGGAGGGTCTGTTGGAATAAAAATGTTTTAGCTGTGCTGTTTATGTATTGTACGTCTTAAGTTAGCATTCGCAGCACCATTTTATGTTTAGCCGCCATTTTGAGCCATGATCGAAACTAATTTTTCTCTCTGCCTCTGCTGAAGGCAGCTGCGGTAGTTTTTGTTTCTCCAAGGTTGGGCCTTGCTGCACTAATGAATACACTGTTCTTATTAGCGCATACCTTTCCCACTAGATAGAGGCCTGCTCCCACTAGTCCAGCGATGGGCGCAGGCAGAACGACCTTGGCACGAAGATAATGTGTGCCCGGTCTCAGGATCGAAACTTATCCTTCTGTACCTTCTTTGTCTAGCTGGCTTCAACTGGAAATTTTCAGCCATGGCAGGTCTTCATTGGTTCTGAATTGTACATAATGTATCACCATGTGTGCTGAAGTCAGTCCCTCTGCAGCAATCTCAGGAGGCTGGTCAGACTGGACTCCACTCGAGTGTACCTGAATAAATGTACTTGGTTTGTATTCTCTACTATCTGACTGACTCTTCATTTGTATGGAAGGCTGAGAGGTGGTCGCGAGTGACCCGGGTGGCCCTAATCTGGTCATTTCCTTCAGTTGTGTATGTGTGAACATTTTATTTTCTGTGTTTGGGCATGTTTGAGTGTCACTACTTTGTCTTTCCATCTAAAGACATGTATAAGTGTGCATATTTTTTCATTTGTCTAGATGTATTTTAGCATTCTACAAAATAAGTAAGCTAGGATAACCTCTTCCTTACTCCTGGTTTTCAGGAGTACTGCAAGAATCAGTCACAGCAAAATCTTTGTGAATCAGGCCCTGTAGGTATTATGACTTTCTACATGATTGGGAGAACTTTGCCCTTAACTACAACCTCATTTAAGTTTTATTGTTAAATAAGATACTAAGTTCATAAAGTGATTCCCACTGAAATTTACCGGGTGAAAAATGTGCACTATGTGCAGATACATATGGATTTCTGTAAGGAAACCACCAGTTATACATACGTATGATATGTAATTCCTCAGTTTCCATAGGAAACCTGGAATAGGAGGTATTTACCCTGCCCTGTACGTACACATCACAGTGGTGTCTGTATTTACCAAGTGATGTAAATACATCACCTTTTCCTGGCCCACTTGTCAGGAGCTAAGGCCACGATAACTAGTACGTCAGTAAATTCCGATTCATGCACAAACTATTTGTTTGCACATTAGAGAGAACTGTAGAACCTACAGTAAACACTGCTCCCCCCAAAAAAAAGTCTATAAGTCAAACCTCCAAAAATGCATGGAAAATTCCAAAACACGAGGAAATTGTTATGAAAAGGACTAAGTGATGCAATTCTTCATTTTCCAGGTGAAAACTCATAAGTGGTATTTACTGCATCAGGTAAAAACTGCCGGTGTCCGTATTTACAGGCCACTGTAAATACCTGACCCTTTTCTAACTCACTTGTAATAACGGACCTCATAGAGTTATCTATTTAATCATCAAGTATTACTAGTAGATTTAGAGCTTTGTACCAAAAAATCAGGGAATAATGGGTGAAAATTATATTGCCGCCCTTTATTGACACATTTAGTGCTCCATTTCACTGTTAGCTAAAAGCTGGTGATGAAACGGGGCTTGATTCACTAAATATTTTCTGAGAGCTTTTGTGGCTTATTTCCAACTATGGTGTGATTTTCTCCTGGATTTCCTAGTGTAAAACACACACTTACTCTTGGAAAAATGCTCTGTGAATTGGGCCTACTTTGTTCAAATCCTAAGCAAGTGAATGCCATTACTGGTCATCTTGCAATGGGCTAAAGTGAGGGCCAAAGGAATTATGCAACAATGGAAGAGCAAATTATGCATGAGTATTTGCTAAATATTCCGACAGGAAAAGGCAAATTATCCGAAGTAATGTGGCACATTTTTTAGGAGAATTACATCACTATTTTAACACTTTAATAAAAATTACCTTTGTCTCTGAGCCAAAGTTTCACTTTATTCGTACGAGTTTAACACCTAAACATAGAACTCATCATCGAAAACTTGAAAAGTTAATCTTTGCCAAGGGATGGCCACTGTGCAGCATCACAGTGTACACCTTTTTAGAGACTTTGCATCCTTGAGCTAGAAACTTTTTTTTTTAGTTGAAGACTGCACACTTAGCAGCAGGTAGTGGATCATGTGGTAAATGTGGCCAATCCCTAATTATGGTGCCACAGACGGAGAATCACTTAATTCCAGTGGTCCTGCCTATGATGTTAAAACAAGCATTGGCAAAGCAAATAGGTCTAGCCTTGTCAAGTGTGCAATTATTTATTTATTTTGCACTTGCATTATGAAAATAAAATCCGCTTGCCCAACATATATAAAATATAAAAGTAAAGGATTTGCCCAGTAGCCCAGGCGCACTAGGTATGGTACAGAATGGCACTGGTGCACTCCTTTTCAGGCAGCTGTGCATCTGTAATTGTGCAAAATACTGTCACTCACAGTCCAAGACAACCAATGGATAAATTGAGATGACAGACTGCCCCATGGTCTATGCTGCAGTGGGTAGAATCAAAAAGTGACTGACAATTGAACATATGTGGATAAGTGTAAGCAGTGTGTGGTTTGAACATGTTTTCAGTGGTGGCTGCCTCTGTATGGGGATGGAGGAGCCGGGGGAAGAGGGGAGGCATAAAAAAAACAACAAAAAAAACGTACCTTCTTCTTTGCCGCTGTTGCCGCATGTCTCTCCTCGGTCCTCGTTCTCTGCCACCGGAAGCACCCAGGCTCCCGGACTCTCCCAGCCAGTCAAGATGCTTCAGGAGCAGCGTCGTGATTGGTCTAAGCTGCCTTTTTGGCCGCTCAGGCAGTACCTGGGAGGCTGGGCATGTTTTCCACTGGGCTGTGCAACACAGCCCCGTGGAGAACATGCCAAGAGCGCATGACTGTTTGGCCGGCCCCAGAGACTCGGCCAAGCCGTCATACGCACTTAGGGAGGGAGTGTTAACCACTCCTGCTCCCTCTGACGGCGGCGAGAACAGCCCCGTCCCACCTGGCCGGACTGGACTCCCGCAAAGAAATCTAAAATGATAATAAGTTCTAGTTATCATCATTTTCTTTTTCTTTTGCACTGCTTAACGAGCAGTGGGCCACGCTCCTCCGCCTAAGTGGAGGAGCCGCCACTGCATGTTTTGCTGTGTGTGAGCGTCCACAAGTGAATTTGTGTTGGTAAGTGTGCATTAGGACTTTCTACAAGTGCCTATCTGTACATCCTGCACTGAGCCGGCCTTCTGACCTGTAATGCCCACAAGGACATAGAACAGTGGCAGTTCTCTACACTGCACAAAAAATATCGGAATAACTCAAGCACGGTCTTTTCTAGGACATGCCTTTAAATGCCTGAAGCCCTCATCTGGGACTGTTGTCAAGCACTGAGCTCTTCCATGAGTGTACCCTTCACTAATGCTAAGCCAAACATTTTTTGAAATGGCATTTCCAATGACTCTAGTAAGATAGCCCAGTGGTTATGGGCCTGCTGCCAAGATTTGTGTAAACCTTATAGGTCACAGGTTTGTATCGCAGCAGGACCGGTTCAACCTTTAATCCTCCGGATGCCACTGAAAGATACCTTTGAGAGGAGTCATACTATATGGGATAAAATATCTTCCATCATCTCCTTGTGTTTGCTTTGTTCACCCTAAGTTGGCAGGGTATGCCCAGACGTGGGTCCCTTGCTCACTTTGCCACTGGATTCAAGCTAGCCTGGCTGATGAAGGGTGTTACCCAGAAACCGGTCCCAGGATGCTTGTTTCCGGTTCAGGAAAGATCTGGATTGGCAGTTCGGGCTGGACTGTTCCCATGAGGCACAGGGTCAAGACTGATTTGCATATAGCTGGGTCTGAACTGAGGTGGCGAAGTCAACTAAAGAATGATGAAGGATTCAACCCAGATCTGTGACTGGGGGTGAGTGTCTGAAAAGTTTCAGCGCTCCGTCCATCATCTCCTTGTGTTTGCTTTGTTCACCCTAAGTTGGCAGGGTATGCCCAGACGTGGGTCCCTTGCTCACTTTGCCACTGGATTCAAGCTAGCCTGGCTGATGAAGGGTGTTACCCAGAAACCGGTCCCAGGATGCTTGTTTCCGGTTCAGGAAAGACCTGGCTTGGCAGTTCGGGCTGGACTGTTCCCATGAGGCACAGGGTCAAGACTGATTTGCATATAGCTGGGTCTGAACTGAGGTGGCGAAGTGAGCTAAAGAATGATGATGGATTCAACCAAGATCTGTGACTGGGGATGAGTGTCTGAAAAGTTTCAGCGCTCCGTCCATCATCTCCTTGTGTTTGCTTTGATAAAATATCTTCCACCATATGCAGTAAGGATATTGAAAGTCACATGAAGTTTGTGTGATCTTGTAGCAGAACAAGGCCAAGTTCGTCTTTGAGGTCCTAGAACTCTGCGACTATTTGCAGTAACTTTATAACCTATAGTTCTGATGAAGGACTTTATCTGTGCATATGTATTTTAATGATGCTTTGTATCTTTTCTTTTATATTTAATGCCCAAATGAAATGTATATGTGTTTTTATGAAGGCTCACCAACAATACACCTGTGGTCATGATATTGGGAACCTGTTTTAGTTATTATCAGGGCCATTGCTTCATAAAGGCAGTCAGTTCTGGCCAGGCTACTTGGCGCAACCAGCAAGGGCTGGCTAGGGATGACTAAGTGATGCCCTAGATGCATTACTTAAGTGCCCTTTGTCTTTGGAGGGTGGCGGCAGGTTGTCACTTTAGCAACAGACTCCATTGTGCTTTTCCTGCTCCTTAATATACATGGTGACCTTCGTCCTGCCCCTACTTCAACCTTTAAATATTTGGGGGGGATTTAATATTTTTTTCTTGCAGTTCAGCAACCAGAGTTACTGTGCTGCATTACATGAAAGGGATAGAGCAGAACAACGCCATATCTACTGAGATATGGCGTTGGTACTTTCTTCCCTAGCACTGGTGCACTTTCTGGCTGCCTAAAGCCACACACACCAACAATTGGATAGTCAGACGCACTCTCAGGTGTGGCTTTAAATCAATTTGATGAAAGGTCGGTGGTGCAGATGGGTAAATCCTCCTGAGTATGAGGATGGGTAAAAAATGCTGAAAAGCGCTGACTTCAAAGCGTGAGGGGCGTCTCCCACGTGCACTCAGAAATGATAAGTAAATAATTGTATCAAATTTTCATTCATTGATATCCATATTCTTCGCTGATTTATCAAATTTTTCTTTATTTGATTTCTTTTGTTATGAGTTCATAACGATAATTCTCACATCATTACATAAGTTGGGATTTACATGTGTCCATGCGCCCAATGCATTTCGGGCGGTTGCCCTTCATCAGGGGCTTATTCTAAAACGTAAAAGAAACTCGAGTTCAGTACTCAAATAGGCAAACCCTGCCACTGTTCAAATGTGTGTACATTCTAAGTGCCATGCGTAAAAAGATGAAAGATCGCGATAAATAGGTGTTCTCGACCGTGATAAAGGGTACAACTGTGATAATTCAATGAAGTTAATTGAAAAAGTGAACCCTTTACTTCCGGGATCACTTTGCTTAACTCAGCGTGGTATCCACCTATCAGCACGTAATGAATTGCACCCGGGATTAGCCGTCCGCGTTACATTCACGAATAACACGGGTAAGTCACAGTTGGTTCGATACAATGAATGAAAATTTGATACAATTATTTACTTATCATTTCTGAGTGCACGTGGGAGATGCCCCTCACGCTTTGAGGTCAGCGCTTTTCAGCATTTGCATTTATTTTAAAGCCATACACTCACACCTTTGCACTATTGTGCAATGGTATGGGCATGAGTTTAGCATAGGTTTTGAACTGGATGGGCACTCTTCAAGTACAAAATACCATGTTTAGACTGAAAAATAAATAACGGATTAACATCTTGAGCCAGAGTGCATCCATTTTTCTGGCTTTTCACTGGCCCAATATGTTGATACATTTTGTTCCATGTTTTGTGGTCCATCAGATACGCGAAATCTTCAAGCTCAGTGTCCCAGTGTTTCTAGGATTATTTTGCATGCCTTAATACTCAATTTCTGTTTTTCTTTTACATTTTTCTCAGGCACTTACTATCAGATAAAGCATGAGGGCAAGTGCCTGAGCACAACGGGAGCAAGTGCAATTTGCAGTATGCGTCTGATAGTGCCGTGGGCAAAAAAAAGCGGAAAAACCTTTGCGCACCCATTTATGCATGGGCCCTTATTAGCCCTAAAAGTCTATTATTTGCATTTGTTTAGGGGAGCTTCTTTTAACAGACTTTTGCATCTTGCAACAGAGCTTTTTGTCATTACATCTCAATGGTAGTAAGTTATTATAGTAGAGCAGTAACATAATCCTTTTACAAGTGAGAAGCTACGTCACAGCTTTAGTGAAAAAAAGGAATGCATTGCCCATTTTTATAGGATTGTCCTATGGCTCCCAAGTTTTATTCCTATTCCTATCGTTCAAGAGACAATTCAGTCATGGTGTGCATTACTTAAATCATAAGCCAATTTTACGCGCAATGTCAAAAGAATGGGATGCTGGCAAGAGGGGTATTTTTTCCTTTGATTATTCTTTGCTGTAGTAAAAATGATACATTCGCAGAGAATACCCGCTGAACATACAGCCCGCTGCCCTTTACGCTTCCTCTGCGGAACGGTTTCCACCTCAGAATCAAGGAGGCGCAGGCGGAAGCTGTGGGCGCGCGCCTTTTTTAACGAGCTTTTTAGCTTCCGAGTTTCCGGAAAAGCTCCGAAGAGTGTCACGACGTGAAGGCCTTGTCACTTCAGTGATAATCCCCTCTGAAAGGGGGATGTCCTCACTGTAAATGTGCACTCGCCTGGCAGAGCTGCTCCTGAATCCCAAGAAAGGACGGTCCCTGCAGGAAGGTTGCAGGAAGTGCACTGACTGTGCGAGCTCGCAGACAATGTGGTGTTGCAGCGCCACAATGAGCGCGCAGTACGTGTTTACCTCATGCCTGCTCTTTATGTCTGCCCTGTCCTCTGGGCATTCCTTCCTGCCCTCCCCCTCTATTCTTGCGTGAAAGGCCTTTACCATCAGATTCTTGAAGTTAAAGAGCACACCTAGCAGAATCAAGGGTCTCTCTGAAGCTTAAGTTTGGGCCCCCGAAACCTCATTGACTCCAGTGATGGACTGGCCTTTTGGACATCTTGGTACTGCCAGATGGGCCCACTTGAAGGAGCCAAAGTGTGGGCTGTTTCAGTGCTTAATTTGTAAAACAGTAAGTGCGAGGGCCCTCTTCGGGAGGCCACCGGAGCGCGCACTAACCATTGCCCCTGCCAGTGCTTCCAACAATGGCACCAACACAACTACTAACCATCACACTCCTACAAGTGTGACATTTCAGACTATTCCCGGACCCCCAAAGGTATAAGAATGGCTTGGGCAGCAGGTATAAGTCATTTTTAATGTATATTGAATTATTAAATAACTGTTGTTGTGCTCATCTCTAAATCGGACAAACAGTTCCACCATGTGGCAGACTGCCATAAGTCCCAGTGTTGACAATTAAGTGCCGGTGCCGAGCACTGGAAACCACTGGCACAAATTAAGCACTGGACTGTTTTTTATGGTCCACTGGACAAAAAAAAGTCCCATACACTGGCCCTTTCGAGCTGGCCCATCCAGCAGAATCAGACTGCCAGACCTGCCTGGAAGGCTTGTCCAACACTGCTTGACTCTGTTGGGTAGCTTGGCCGAGTAGTCAAGCAGGGCTTAATTCGAACAGGTGGTTGCAGGTGGTGGGCACCCACACCCCTTTTTGCTGCCCGGACTTATTTCTCATCATTATACCCTGAACAAGAGAGAGACAAGGCAGAAAAGGGAGCAAGCTGAATAAAGAGAAAGATAGAAACACTGTGACCAAGGGAGAAAGCAGGTAAGAAAAAGAGCCTGCAACAAAAACAGAAGTGTAGAGTGTGGAAAAAAAGAGGTCTGATGTAGAATCAAGACCAACAACCTTGGTTTTTAGCAACCCTGTCGTAGAAGCCCATTTGGGCATGTTCTTTGGGCCGATGTCCGCAGTTTGGAGACTGTTTCTTGTTCTCCTTGCTACAAAACCCATAGGTTTTCCTGTTAATTTCTGGAGCATCCGATACCTGGGTGTCATTTTAGCTCTGGTGCCATGTGATAGGAAAAGGAGCACATAAGGAGTTTGGAAGTCTTTCTAGTACCTAACCGGGCTATGTCTAATCCAGCTACATACAGGCCAAGGATTTATAGAAATACCTTGTAGTTTAGTCCACAAAGTCGGATGCTTGAGAGCTGGCTGATTGCTGCATCTCTTCATGGAACCCCCACTGCATTTTGCGACTCGGTGCTCTAGAACCCTTGCGACTCCTAGTTGTAGCTTCAATGGGTGAAGCTGGCTGGCTATCCCTAGGCATGTTATACTTTTTTCTGAGCAAAATAACCTTTTACTATCCATAATACCTTTTTCTATAAATGTATGTGTGTATTTGTTTGGGGATTTGTGTGCCTTTGTGCCTGAATGCTGTGCATGTGTTTACGCATACATGCAGTGGTTATATGTGTGCATATGTTTGTGTGTGTCTCTGTGTAGGTATGTTGTGTGATTCTTTTCAGTAGCTGCATGAATTCCACATTTCCCAGTGTCTTCACAAGGGAAGGGTAACTAGGTATTTTTGCCTCAGGCCCTGTCCTCTTTGGGACCCAGCGGCTATGTTACAAATTATTTTGAAATAATAAAACAGAAGGCCTGGCCCATTCCTTCTTGATGCAGTTAATGTGCAGCACCGCTATGTGGTGAACAAAAGTTTCTCTTTCTACAGCCTACTTGTCTTCCTTATTATGAGCTGCTCCTTGGAGCAGAGAGGCCCCGCAAATGTTTGTGGCCCCCGAATTCACAAAAACTTCTGAGATTCCTACATTTTGCAACATACCTAAAATCATAAGATATCTTGCAGTAGAGTGAGCATGGCACCAAGTATTAGAGGAGGGTACCGCTAAGCATATTAGTTAGGAGATTGGCCAGCATTTTAAGGAATGTAACAAGCAGTGGTAAAATGAATACCTTCGGCCTTTCTGGAGAGTCGGCAGAAATTAATATCCTAAATTATTTCAAGAAATAGGCATTATGGATTTCAGTTCGGTATTCCCTTTAAAAATGATGAAAAGTGATGTGAGTGAGACGTGTTGGTTGAATTTGTTTTAGGAGGAATTGTATGGTGCGTATGTATGCATTTACCTTATTGGAGAGAATAAATATTGCTGAAAACCTTCTTGACTTTGCAGGCAGTGCGAAGTCCAGAGACTTCAGGCACTATAAAGGTGCTGATAATATGTGCCCCCCTTGTTAGGCACTCTAACAAAGTGCTAGAAGTTTGATGTGAAGGGGCTGGAAGCGGCCCAGAGGTGCAAATAATGTGGGGCCCATAGGCAGGTGAGTGTCTACTTCCAGGGCATAGGTTAGACCCTGGGTACTCGCAAACATTTGCCCAGGGACCACAGAGTGTGGTCTGTGGTATGACAGAGGGCCGCACTGATGCCAGCAGGGTGGCGGTAGGGGGTCTAGGTGGATCAGGAATTGTGTAAGGAGGTCTAAAAAAATGGTAAATAAATGGGCAAGCTTTAATTTGCAGGTTAAGTAAAGTTATGTGGTGCAGGACACCACCGTAGTTACTTCATAACTTAATTTAACCTATAAATAAATGCTTGAAAGTTCATTTAACATTTTTTCTGAATATTTGTGCTCAGCAAGTAAACAGCAGCTCGTGCTGCTGTTCACCAGGGGGGGATGCATGTAAAGGTCAAGAAGGCTGCAATGCGGCCCCCAGGCCGTACTTTGAGTATCACTGGTTAGATGATTAATGGCAGTATAAGGGTGAAGATCTTAGAGCTGAAAGTTAAAGACACAGGAGCAGAGGCTGTCTTCTCCTTGGTGGCGGGTTTCATAAGGTCTTCCTTGGAAGAGAATTACGAAATTCCCCTTTACAGCGATTTTTTTAATCTATTTTGTCCAGTTTTCCTTCTCCCTCATTATTTGCTTGAAAATCTTAAAGCTTTTACCCGGCTGTTATCCTTGATGTGAAATGTTGGTGCAACCCAATTAGGACAATAAATTCATACTGTGAAGAGTTAGTAAGTCTTGTGTTCTATCCATAAAAGTCTAGTAGCTGTCCTAAAAAGTGTTGATACCACCCCATTTAAAGTGTGGCAGCCCTGCTGATAAATGTCGCTTGTGTCCCTTTAAACTTTTGTCATCAATACTGAGAGATATTGGTGCTATTCTATTAGATGCTATTGGCACTTATAATGAACAGTTTTGGTACTGGCCGCAAAAAGGATAGAGGAAAAGGATACATAACTCAGTCCCATTTTGTATGTGTGTTTCATAGCAAGGGGATAAACCTGCCTAGAGGTCTTCACTAGAAAGGGATCGCACGCTGGGCCCACTGCATGTGGAGAAGAGTATGGATTTTCCTTTCACTGGTGGTTGAGCCATCTTCATATTTTAATTGCACTGCTCTACCCCCCACTCTGCAGATGGTATGATCCACGGATACTTTTGGTCAAATGTGATAAATTAACCTTTTGCCACATATTTTCTCTGAAATTTTCGGAAGGACACCCATCAAGCTCCTGTAAAATTGGATTTGCATGATTCTTAGCTTTGACAAATGTTGTCCCAATGTGCTGTAAAATGTGCTATCTGACTCTTTCTTTCCCCAAAATGTTCTCATGGAAAACTCTTAAACCCCGCTGTAAAAGTGCAGCTAAGTTCTGTTCACTTTTCACAAATGAAGCAAACTTAATATATTTTAGAACATACCAGTTCACTAATTTTCCAAAATTGACTGGGTTTGACCGGGAATCCCTAGTCAAGTGTGCTTGCAAATGTATCACCTCAAACACATTTCCACAATGCCATGAAAACAACCACCATGTAAAATTCAATCAGATTTCAACTACTTTTACTAGCTGGTTGTGCTTTAAATAACGCATTTTCTCAAAAACTACTTGGGGGTAGTCTGATACAGTCAAAAAACATTAAAAATGTTGTGTATACATTACAATCTCAATAAATCGTACCATTTTGCACCACTTTTCGGGAGTGGAATCCCTTCTCCAACCTCTCTTTTAATGTTGTTTTTCAGTGCTGAGTGCTGTCTTCCAAAATACATATATCTGGTTAGAGGACAATCTAAAGGTCGCCCAAAATGCAGAATCAGACCTGTCAAAGGATTGAGAAAATGTAACCATACTGCTAGAGCCATAAAAACCTATACTGAGTCTGTATTGACAACGAATCAAGCACACAAGCAGGTAAATCCTGCATCGTCAGATACATGGCCCGGCTCTCTCCTATGTATACATATGAATGTCACAACCCCTTACATCTCTCTTTGGGTGTTTACAGTTCATTAAGCACATGTCTGCATTTATGATTTTAGACATATTCAACTCATTACAGAGCCTCAGGCTGAATCCATCTTGTGACAAATCAAAAATATCTACTCCCTAGCCAGCTGGATTTACCAGTAATAAGATGACCTGCATGTGAAGTCGTTTCTTTGTGCAGTGCGCTATTAAAGTGCCCTCAATTCATCTCATAGAATCCTCAATATATACTCCTCTTTCCATGCACTCCAAAGTGCCCCTCGGTTTATTCGCATCAATGCCGCTTTTCAACATCTATATGGAGGCTCAGAAATAAATATTTGTCTTTATTAATAGATGGTGGCAATACCATCCTGAGAATTAATGTGTATTAGAACATAAGTGATACCTAGCATGATAATAGACAGCTGGGATGGTTAAAATAGACCTAAGTGAGTGACAGAGGTATGGATAAACAGCACAGTTATGTGGGAAATTTAACAGTAAAGACAGATGTACAGCTTACTATATTTCTATAAATAAATAGAAACATGCTGATATATTCACACATTTACAAATTTTGAGAGTTGTGTGAGATCGGGTTCAGTTTCTGCTTTCGTGAAGTAGTAGATGAATCTTTAGAACTGTCTTTATAATCCTCTACTTCATTCCATATTTCCCCGGACTGATAAAGTATGAACGGGAGGGGGAGAGAGAGATATATTTTTTGTGGGTATCAGGATATTATCTACCTACCTCTTCAACACACCAAGCTATCCTATGCCCATCAACAACTGTGGTTTCTAAATCCGAATGCTGGTGGTATGGCCCCAGGAAGAACTACTATGTTCAATTTTGCAGTGGCGGTTGGCTTAAAAAAAAGATGGTGGGCACGAAGGCGGATGACTCGCCATAAATTCGGGAGCTGGAGGACGACCGGTGCGGCATTTCTCTTTGCTGTCGAGGAGCAGGAAAGGAAGGACTTCCTTCCTGCTTGTGGAACGCAACTCTAACCAATCCTGGAGCTGCTCTCATGCTGTGAAACCAGATCCAGGATTGGTGAGAGCAGGATCACCCAGCACTCATTTTGAGGCTGGGGGCCTGTGCCAGCTATCCCCAGGCTGTTGGGTCTACAGTGCGCATGTCGGGCTGGCTGTCACAAGACAGACGGCCAATCTGGCATGCTCACTGTAGACCAGTGCTGTCATCCTGCATTTGCAGGATTCAGCTCCGCCCCCACCCTTGCTCTGTACACTGCATGAGCCAGTGCGGTAGCAAATAAATAAAATTGCATTCACATGCCATTTTATTTATTTGTGTTTGCCTGCTGCACTCACAGCAGGCAGGGCGACGCTCCTCCGCTCCTGAGGAGGAGTCGCCCCTGCTCTTTTGAAAACCCTCACCCACTCTGTCAGTGGCGTGCTTCATATCCTCTAAAAAGGGGCTTGCTTGTTAAGCTGGTGGAAGTGAATTCCATCAGAAGGGTCCAAGATGGTAACGGAACTCGAAGCAGGGTTCTGCACAGTGTGCAGAGAAGATTCCGATTGGTAGATATTAGGTTACGGCGAGGGGTGGAATTGCAAACTGAGAGACTGATGTATGAAATTTCCATTCTTAATAAGTGGTTGCAAATTGCACACCGACTTTTTGCAAATGTCAAAAAATGTTATGAACCAATTTACGCACTAATAGGTCAGTTCCCAAAATTACGACATGTAGTGGGAGCTATTTTTTATATATATATAGCGCGAACTCGACCCGAAGTTATTGGAGCACTTTACATGAGCACCAGCTACGCTACACAAGGATACATTCATTTTTTGGTAGGCAAGGGGAGATTAAGTGATTTGCCCAGAATCACAGATGTTGAGCCGATGTTCCCCTAAAATGGTTCCCCAGTTCCAAAGTCGGCAGATCTGATCGTTACGCCACAACCTATTCATCGATATTCCACAGAAATTCGAGCACAAACAGAAGTTTGTGCTAGAAGCAGGATTCCGAGTTTTGTAGCAATTACTGCACATGTGCAGTTTTTTCACAAACACATTTCACCAGATAAAACTTCACAAAATCTATCACAGGAAATATATTTGTAAACAGACAAAACATGTAGTAATTTGGTGAATAAACACATATACGCATCTTATTCCTTATTCCGACTTGCACTAACTACTCAGAAGGGAAGGGTAATGCCGCACCGGGTAAGAATCGGTGATTACCTGGTGAGGTTAATAAACATTCAAAATACCGTGCGCATTCGGAAAGAGGCCCAGGGTCAAAAAACTGCTGAAAAGAACATTTTTAGTTTTCTTTAGTAAAATCACATCATAGCGCTGTTCAAAAATGTAATGCACCCTGTATAATCAGCAACACACTTGACTCAAAACATGAAAAAATGTATGATTCGCCTTGAGTTAAGGACGTTTTAAGCATAAGAGATAGAGAAAAAGAGAGCGAGACACACAGGGACATTTGGGGATGGAGCAATAAGGTGAGGGGTGAAGAGAGGGGAAGTGAGAGAGACAGAGAGTTGGCGAGAAAAAGAGGGAGACCTGGAAGGAGAAAGGCACAGCTAGAGGAAGGGAGCGCGAGGGGAAGCGCGCGAGAGAGCGAGTCCGTTTCTGCTGACACAGATGTGTAAGAGTGCACCATTCTCTCTCTCCGCGAGAGCAGCCCTCCGCTCCGTGCATTCCTCGCTCCGTCTCCTAATAAGGAGCTTTTTCCCGTTCTCTGCTGGTGCTGCGGCTGTCTATTATATTATCAAATCCTGGAGGTATTTGACGGGCGGGAGGAAGGACGGGGGAAGCGCCGCTGACAAACGGCTCTCCGGTCAAACAGCGCTACATCACCTCTCCCGCGCTCGCACAGCAGGCTTTGAAAATAAGTCTTATCCGACATAAATGAATTGTGCTTTAATGTCAGACGGGGCTGCCGGGCATCAGCTGTTCTGCAGGGGGAGGGGGAGTTAGGCGCTGGCAGCAAAACCGTGGGTGGTTTTGGAGTGGTTGGGGGTGGGGGAGCTAAGGAACCTTAGGTACGCACTCTTGCTACATGGAACTGCAGTATTTGATTAATTGGTTTATATCCTGTGTATTATTGTGTGGGAATATTGATATACCTCAATGTCATAGCCAACATATCAAGAACAAAAATAACAAGTATGTTTAGATTATCTATGCATAACTCCACACAGAGGCGCAACTAGAGCCAAATTTCGGGAGGGGGGCTAAGAAAAGATTTCGGGGGGTAATTCTTCAAGCAATAGGCAGAGTGGAGCTGCAGGGGCTCTAAGAAGGGGTTAAAAAACAACAAAGCCTCATTACCAAGTAAATGGTCTTTTAAAGACCTGTGAAGTACTGGGTGCGGCTGTGTGTATGCCCGGGAAGCTGTCTCAGCCCGGGCTGCCACACACGGGGCGGGGGTGGGGGGGGGCTGAAGCCTTTTGAGCCCAATGGGCGTTGCGCGCCTGACTCCACATATATGTTACTCGACGATATATATCTTGCCAGGTGCTTAGAAGTGTAATTAAGAATAGTACATCCATACTTCCCTATATCCACATACCTTTTGATAGGTTGGTCCTTGACATTTTGGCTACAATATTAAGGTATCGCAATATTCCTGTACTCAATGTCCCAGACTACAAGCTGTTTGATAGGGATTCCCCCAATTTAGACCCATATTTGGCAAGGCTGATGATGGGGAAAGGTTATTAGATTGCAGGGTTGGGGGCAGGGCTTTAAATGGGATGAAAAAACTGGGGGTCTCTCAAAGGGGCGTGGCCGATCTAATTAAGGGCGTGGCTTAAAGCGCATAAGATACAAATCTGTGCTTAGCATTATGTGCCGCCCGACTGGTATTTTGCTGCTTCTGTCATTGCATCCATGTATAAAAAACAGCAAGGAACATTACACCTTTAACAAGCCAGGACTATTGGCTTTGTCAATTGGTGTTATTTGCATAGGATAAATAAGCAACAACTATGGCTATGTTGTATATAATACTGAAAATGCTTCAGTTCTGAAATGAGGAGACTGAAAGAACTATAACGAGTCTCTTTGTAGTTACCTCAAAGGCAGTAGATGGTGGTACTGCTGCAGAGTTAAGATTTTATTTTCACCCTGAGTGTGAGTGCAAAAATGGAGAGCCCGATAGATACCCGTCTCTGCCCTTGCTTTTTAGAACCGCTGGTGCTAGGCACCTGCAGGACCCGGCCCACTCAAAGCCCTGGTTGGGGGGGTGAAAGGAGGCTACATGGAATGCAAACATGATGGTGGTGCCTGATGAGGCATGTATTTTCAGTGTTGCCCCAAAATGAGTGCAAGGGAAGAGAACCAAAATGACACTTTGCGTAGGGTAGCAAACATCCGTGCAAGGAGCTGGAGTTTTGGCAGTCGGGGGGGGGGGGCAGAGTTTGGCAACAGGAGGTCCAGCTAGGGTATGGATTTGTTGGAACAACAATATAAACCGTCTTCCCATCATGCTTATGTGGGCCTTATTATGATGTGTAAGTATCACTCACCAAGCTGTCCAATACTTAAGAACAGTGAAAAATAGGTTTTTCTTGGCACCTTTTTCATTTACGTTAAGCAAACAGTGCAGTGTGCCAATAACTGCTCTGGAGCTGTTTCGGCTTGTTGCAAGTGAGTAGTACCTTCATCTGGTGTAAGCTCTTGATTTGTTAAGTAGGCCCTACTTGTAGTTTTTAGATGTAACAAATTCTGTAGGCGATCTAGCTCTTCTTTTAAATAATGATGGACATAATGGGAGATCTCATCAATGTATTGTAGAACATGCTTATTCAAAATCATAAGTGAAATTCCAGTGGACCAGTTACAAATGGTTTCTTTTACACCCTCCTGTGTCGTGTGTTTTTATACAGCTGACTTGATTCTGCTTGTTCCAACATACTGCCCAAAACTACTTATAAATGCATTTAACTCGTAATTTTATCAGTGACCATGTTTATTGGTTCTCTGTTACAGCCCTCTTTGTGAACTGATTAAGTAGTAGAACGATGGGTGGAGAATTCCTCTAGCACAGACGTCTTCACAAAACTTGTAGAAAGGTGGTGGTAACTTTGCTTTGCCACAGCTTTAGTTTTCCCATAGCTAAGTAGGTGTCCATTTCATTAGAGTTGTTATTTGCAGCTAAACCAATTTGTCAGTGATTTTCTGCTTTATTTACAGTATACATAATGAAAATCCAATTACTTCTAGGATATGGCTTCGTAGCCTAAGAGCACATCAATGGAATCTTTCTTTCTTTTACGTATCTTTACAGTGGTAACAATATCCCTGAACTACCAATGGGTGCTGCATTTTCACTCAAAGGATCAGAACTCTGCAGTGCTTAATTTGTAAAAAAAATAAGTGCCAGGGCCCTCGTCAAAAGGCCAATGCAGCTCGCACTACCTATTGCCCTTGCCAGTGCTGCCAATAACAGTACTAACGCAGCTACTGACCATCACACTCTTCAAGTGTGGCAATTCAGATTACTCCAGGCCCCCTAAGGCTTGGGCAGCAGGTATTAGTCATTTTTAATGCATATTGTATTCTTTTTAAACATTTGTTGTTGTGTTCATCTCGAATTCAGACAAACAGCAGACTGCCATAAGTGCCAGTGTTGGCAATTAAGTGCCGGTGCTGAGCACCGGAAACCACTGGCTCAAATTAAGTACTGGAACCAGAGGGTGTCTCTCACTGCAGCACAAGCTGCCATTGTCCTGCCTGTTCCTATTGGGATCCCCAGAGATCTAAGATAATAAAACGTCACCCATGTGGCCTTGGGTTGCAGCAGTGGGTCATGCTACACTACTGAGTCGCCTGGCTGAAAGTCGGGTTTAAAGAGCCTGTTCTAGCATGCTTTTCCTACTTCCTCGAAGGGCGGACTCAGTAGGTGGCACTTCCACCGTATCGTTCTTTAACCCTGCCTGTTAACTGCGGGGTCCACAGGGCTCCTCCCTTCTCCCCATGTTTTTCAACATCTATGTTTGACCTCTAGCCCAACTGATCACAACCTCGGGCTGCCTCATGATTTCTCATGCTAATGATATGAAGCTGATTGTGTGCCTTGATCATCAGCCACAGCCAAACTGGCCACCTGCCTGCTTGAAGACCAGCAGTGGATGGCCCAAAATTCCCTAAACTCCATGCTAACAAGACTGAGATCTTGTTAGTCAGTAACACCATTGAGCGATGGCTAGTCTCTCTTTGGCCTATGTCTGTGGGGGAGGCCACCTCTCCAGCAATCAAAGTAAAATCATAAGAAGTCTCACTGGATTCAGATCTCTTTTCAACCCAGATCAATGCTGTCTTGTTAGCAGGTCTATTCCCTGAGACTTTTAGGACAAATTCTGCTGTACCTGTCTCACCCTCTTCACACTCAGGTAGTTTTGGTTTGTGTTAGTTAAGAATCAGCCATGGCAACGTCCTCTATCTGGGCCTGCCAGAATCCTCTCCTGGACAACTCCAGAGGATTCAAAACTTTGCTGTCCAGCTGGGAACCAGTCTGACCATGTAACCCAAATAAAAACCCCTCTTCACTGGCTCTCAGTCAAACAAAGAATTCTCATCAAAACAATATGCCATATGCACAGCGGCTGTTCTATAGTGCAGAATTATCACCAGCGATTCACAATTCTTTTAGAACTTTGCACTCAAACTCTCAGTTCCTCTTCTCAGCCCTCTGAGTCAAAGGCATCAGAGCGCTTTACAACAGTAAATTTTCACATCAAAGATAACAAGTCAATACATAGCATCTGAGTCAGAGCGCTTTACAACAGTACATGTTCACAACATAAATAACAAGTATAGTAGACATTTATTATAGCGCTAGCTAGATCCGAAGGCATCAGAGCGCTTCGCATGCCACATATGACAGGGTTACAGTACCCGCTGCAGAGATCTCAGTGCAAAATGCAGACCTGAGGTTTCACTCCTTGTAGTGCAGCTTATTGGGTCCTAAATATGCTACAGAGATGCGTGTGCAACCCGTCTCCCCTCCCAGCACAGCATATCAGGGTTTGACACACCTGTTGCAGAAATCTGTGCAGCAGGAAGATTGTAGGGTTCATTCCCTGTGATATCAGCTTAGGGGGTTACTGTGGACACTGCAGAGCAGTGTTTGCAGCCTGCAGGCACCCGGCTAAAGCCTCTCCAAAGGTTAATGTACCGGATGCAGAGATCTGTATGCAACATCCGGATCACAAGTTTGAATGCGAATAAAATACGCTCTTGGAGATGTGCGTGCAATCTGCAGACCACAGGCTCAAAGTGTAACCGCACCTGTCCAAGAGATCTGTGTGCAACCTCCAGATCACATCACTAATAATGCTCAGCGGGTTAAACATGGCTGTTTCAGAGGCACCAGCCCGACCTCAAAATTCACTGCCCATGGCCTTTTTTAGGTCTCGGCCTGCACCAGCGCTTGCGCTGGTCTGGCCGAGAGTTTTAGTAAGTGGGTTTTGGAAGTGCAAACACTGGCTTTCGGCTGGCGACCAGCTTGAGTTCACGATGGCGTGCACGCGCAGCTGGCATCTGGGTTTCCTATCTCTTCCTCATTTCCTCGTCATGGCTCATTAACTCTCTGGACTCTGATGTTTCAATCGCAGCAGCAGCTCACATTACCAACTGAGGGCCCTGGACTACAGTCACATGAAAAACAACAGCGATTAGCATTGAAATGCAAGCTTTTTTTTGTCTAGTTAGAAATATTGCTTCGGTGGGTTGATTTCACCTTATATCGCTATTTGTTTTATATTGGGAGTCACAGCCTAATTACCAGTATTTTTGTCTCTCACTGTTTTTTTTTTTATATTTATTCGCGCAAAGCACAAAGCTATATTAAGGTTACTTTTTCCGCGTCACTTCTTCACTCTATTTAAACTCCACACCCCCACTCTTATTGTCTCTCTCCTTCTCTCTCTCTCTCCACTCTCTAATTCTCTCTCTACTTAATTAACTCTCCCTCTCTATCTTTTTTAGCCTTTCATTCTCTCTCACTCCTTTATCTGTTTCTTTTTCAAACTCCTTCATTCACTCTCTCTCCCCTTCTTTCTCTCTCTCTATCCCGCTCCACTCTTTATTCTATGTACACCCTTTCTCTCTCTTTCTCTCTCACCACCCTCTCTAATTGGGCATTATATCTTCACTCTATCTCTCACTCGGCAACACCACAGCATCACTCAGCGCAACCACAGCATCAATCAGAGCCAGCACAGCATCAATCTGAGCCAGCACAGCATCACTCAGCACCAACACAACATCTCTCAACGCCATCACAGCATCACTCAGTGCAACCACAGCATCACTCAGTGCAACCACAGCATCACTCAGCACAACCACAGCATCACTCAGCACAACCACAGCATTACTCAGCACAACCACAGCATCACTTAGCGCCACAACAGCATCACTTAGCGCCACAACAGCATCACTTAGCGCCACAACAGCATCACTCCGCGCCACCACAGCATCACTCAGCACCACCATAGCTTTACTCAGCGACACCACATCATCACTCAGGGCCAACACTGCATCACTCAGCACCACCACAGGATGACTCAGCACCACCACAGGATGACTCAGCACCACCACAGGATGACTCAGCACCACCACAGCATCGCTCAGCGCCACCACAGCATCGCTCAGCGCCACCACAGCATCACTCAGTGCCACAACAGCATCACTCAGCGCCACCACAGCATCACTCAGCGCCACCACAGCATCACTCAGCGCCACCACAGCATCACTCAGCGCCACCACAGCATCACTCAGCGCCACCACAGCATCACTCAGCGCCACCACAGCATCACTCCGCGCCACCACAGCATCACTCCGCGCCACCACAGCATCACTCAGTGCCACCACAGCATCGCTCAGCGCCACCACAGCATCGCTCAGCACCGCCACAGCATCGCTCAGCACCGCCACAGCATCGCTCAGCACCGCCACTGCATTGCTCACCACCACAGCATCACTCAGGGCCACCACAGCATCACTCAGCGCCGCCACAGCATCACTCAGCGTCACCACAGCATCACTCAGCGCCGCCACAGCATCACTCAGCGCCAAGACAATATCACTCAGCACCATCACAGCATCACTCAGCGCCAAGACAATATCACTCAGCACCACCACAGCATCACTCAGCGCCAAGACAATATCACTCAGCACCACCACAGCATCACTCAGCACCACAGCAGTATCACTCAGCAACACCTGAGTATCATTCAGCATCACCTCAGCATCGTCTCCGCAACAGTCACCACCACCACCACTACCACCTCAGCATCACTCAGCACCACCTCAGCCTGCTCTCGGAATCTGGCATCTGTTGATTCTCCCCTAGCGTCTGGCCGCTGCTAGTGTTATAATACAGGTACTAGTTCCCAACCTTCACCCTCCGATTGTTTATGCCCCCTCAAAAAAAAAGCTTTAACAAACAACCATTGCAATAGGCAGAAACAAGTTGCCAGCATTGCAAGAACAAAAGAAAACTGAGGAAATTTTTTATTGTAAATACTTTTTTAATATGGTCGTTCAGTTTTACATAATGCCTTCTTGGTCATATATAAACTAACAAAAATGCTTCTGACACTTTTTTATTATAACTTTTCAGCATGCCGCACAGCAGCCACACTTCTCCACAGCACAGCTTGAAGACATTGGCAAAGTCAATAGCTCTGGCTAAACACTTATAAGGCCCCAAAGGCGAGACCTATTGGCTATGCCAATGCTTGTTCTTTAAGGAACAAGAACGAATTTATATCCGTTTTCCTATCCAATTGTGCACAGAACTTAGCCTCAGGCCGTTACAGATGGTAAACAAGTATTGACAAAGCCAATAGGCCTCGCCTATGTAGGATCCATATGACTTGGTCAGTGCTTCTGTAGCCATGCTGTACAGTAGCACAGCTGCTGTGCAGCATGGTTTAGTCAAGCGCAAAAATATGACCAGAGCGGTACAACCCACCATGTGTAACAACTTGCCTAGTCAGTATACCTCATGTCAATATTTCATAATTTGAAAGGCACCATCAGTTAAAATACTTACTTTTAGTAATGAAAACAGTGTTCCCGTGGTTTAATTAAGTTATTTATTGAGTAACCATTTTCAAGTTTAATCTTCATTATTCTTCTGTAGAAACTTCTCTGGTCAAAACTTGTTTTGAGATACTTTAGATGGCTTTTTAATGGTTCAAATTAAATAATCACAATCTGCTTCTACAGCTATATCTTCCTCAGTAGGTGTAATATCATCCTCCTGTATTAGATTCTTAAGAATTTCTATAGTTCCCATTTTTAGGATTTCTAGTACCAGTATGTGTCTCTAGTCTATCTCAGGTCTGGCCACTCTTCAGACATGGTAAGCCCTTGGATCTGATGGCTTATCATGCACGACATACACAAAGTGTATTTGAGGGAAAGCTTTGCTATTAGATGCCTTAGATCATGGTTCTCCAAAGTCGGTCCTGGAGGGCCGGATCCTTGCCGGATTTTTAAGATTTTTAAGATTTTTAAGATTTTAAAGATTTTTAAGATTTTTAAGATTTTAAAGATTTTAAGTTATGTGAAAAATCTGGCATGGATCCGGCCCTCCAGGACTGACTTTGGAGAACCCTGCCTTAGACTGTAAGAGATATGTAACTTGAATGATCGTGATGCTTCCAAAGATCATATTGACCTGTATTTTCTGTTACATGTGAAAGTTTGTAGTGAGATACCGAGACATGTAAGATCTCTGTAACGTGATAGGTAGAATTGACATGAGAGGCTCCGGCCTGTAAAGTCTCATTGTCTGGCCTGATACATACTTTTGCTGTAAGATTCCTGAGCCTGTGAGAAATTTGTAACTTAAAAGGCCACAACCTACACCTGGGAGATAATTGATAAATGTCTATTCTTTCTTGGATTTAGACCTGTGAAATCTCTGAAACCAGAGCCATAGTTTTGATGTTCATAGCCTTAGAGATCTGAGTAGCATATTGAATAGTTTTGCTGCTTGAAGTTTTAACCTGCACATTTTCTGTGAGCCAAGGGAAGCACTGAAACTTGATGATTTTGGATTTCTGCCTGAGTGTGTAGAAAGTGTCTATGCTGAAACATTAGAGATGTGTGTCTGTAACATTATTGATAGTTGTGCTTTCTGGAGTCTGTGATTGTATAATCTCTGTAACATGATGGACAGCTCTGAAGCCCTAGCCACCTGTTTCCTGAAGAATGTCTACCTGAGTGTGTGAGCATAAGAAACAATTTAGCTGTTTGGGGGACCAGCTTCCATCCTGACCCAAGCGCCCTCTATCCTGAGGGAGCAGTGGATTCACCTTGTAAAGGACAACTTGTGGAGGGACCTGCGTAGTTTACTCGAACCCAAGACCATTGAATTAGGCAATGCCACGAGAGCCTGAGGGTTGGTCAACCATGACTCAATGGAATGTGAGATTTTTGTAGGATATTTTTTTATGCATTAGTTAAGTACATACACTTTTCTATATATAGTAAATGAATATATCAGTTGAATTTTCATGTTGTGTTTATGATGTGTAATAAATACAGCTGGAGAATTTATATATTCCCTAATGCAAGAATGGCAGGTGGCATTGGGTCATTTTTGCAGCTTTATGTTTATGGAGGGTAATGTCTATCTTGTTCTCCAGCTAACTAGTCTCGCTACAGTCCCCCACCTAATCAGTGAGTCCCGAGCCTGTACATTCTCTAGTGTGTGGAGCTGCTGCCTGAGCCTATAAGATTTGTGCAACCGAAGGTATGAGCGTTGTATTCAATTTTAAGATATGTATAATGAGAGAAATTCCCCTGCCTTGTAAAGCTCACATCTTTCTGATTTGTATGAGCTTGTACTTGAAACACCTTGCTGGAATATGAAAATCAGCTTGGTGAGATAAGATCTAAGAATGTTTTATTCATTGTGGGCCTCATTTATGAGGCTCCTTGAGACAGTTTTGCACCGCCAGACGTTACTTTTTTGATGTTCCGGTGGCGCAATGTGCCACAGCATATTTACATGGCCAAGTAAAGCCACTTTACATGGCTTTTCATGGCCTTGTAAATATTTGCCTCAATCACGCAGAACACTGCGTGAAAGTGGTGTTCCATGAATGTTGCTGTGAGTGTTCCAATGCAACACCCATGGAATCTGAAGCATTTCCAGATTTACCAGAAATCCTAAACCTATGAATGCGTCAGAATCTAACGCCATTAGGCCAGTGGCATTAGGGAGGCGAAACGAGGAGAAATGTTTTCATTTCTCCTTGTTTTTTCCTTTTTCCATGTTTGCTGCATTCTGCAGCACACATAGGAAGAGGAAATCACCTGAATTGATTGATTTTGTGCAGGAATGTGTCCCTTCCTGCACAAAATTCAATCAGCCCCGCAATGCAGGCACCCTTGCACCAAAATGCAAGGCTGCCTGCATTGGCGCATGGCAGCCCATTGTGCGCAAGCGCAGTGGAAAAGGGCAGGAATGTGCCGTATCTTATAGATACAGCACATGCCTGCCCTTTTCTTTTGACGTAGGGCAGCGCCGCAAGATCCCTTGCGGCGCTGCCCTGCGCCAAAACCTCATAAATGAGGCCCTGTGGCTTTTAATGATTAGTGGAAGACTCCAGAGAATTCGGATGACCAAACTTTGGAGCAGACGCCAGGTTGCATTTTGAAGATGCTTCCTTTGATTTATATATTTAAAGTATGTTATGTTATGTTAACAGAGATTTGTATAGAGGTATATTGCCACTAGTTTTGGATACCTTCACACCTAGGTCTCAAGAATTCCTTCAAAGGCATCAGTTTGTTTTTGTTCGAGAAGGGTGACCAATATTTTCCTTGTATGCTTTGTTGTTGTGGTTAGCGTTTATTGTCTGTAGCTGGAGATGGTTACTAATTTGCCATCTTAATGATTTCCTTTGGACTTTAGTCAAACATTTATATGCTATTTAAAGCTTTGCGAAACATGTGTACTCTATTTTAACAGAGGGACAACCTTTGGAGGGCTAAGAGGAAGTAAACCTCTCGATCTTAGAAGTGGACTTTGGTACCATACCCACCTTTTGATCACCGACATCAATAGGGCAGGGTTGAAACAAAGGTAGTGTGTACAAGCAATAATAATGTACTAATGAATCATTTAAGTACCGCTGTTGGACTCCTTTACAATGTTAAAATTGCTGCCCTGAAATCCAATGGGGAGGGTTGATGTTTTATTTTAATGAGCTGCTAATTAGGGCGGAGGTTGAAAAGTCACAAACACTGTCTAAATTTAAAATTTGATTTCCAATCAAATTCTTGCTCTTTTGATGCAAAACTCTCCATTAAGGCGAAAAATGTACTCAGTGGTGGCTGCTCGCAATACAACGTGGTAGGGTGGCAGCGCGGGGGGATACAAAAACAAGGAAAAGCATTAAAAACAAAAATGAATTAACACCCGATGCTGCTTCCGCCGTCTTGCCATCTTGCCATCTTGCCATCTTGCCGTCTTGCTCCTCTCCCGATCCTCGACTGGTGCACACTGCGAGGCTCCCAGATGCCAATCCCAATGCTGCTTTCATGCTGGGAATGGTCTGAGCTGCCTGGTTTGCCACTCAGACAGGGCCTACGAGCCTATGTGTTGTCCACCCGGCAACACAGCCGGCTGGAGAAATTCTAAGTGCGCATGTCGGTTTGGCCGTCCTACGACAGCAGGCCAAACCGACATGCACACATAGCAGTGCACAACTCTCCTCCTCCCTGAAGCCCAGGATGGCCTGGCCTGCCCCGCCCTGAGACTCGGCTACCCAGCAGAGGAAACAGTGAAAAATATAATGATAATAAAATGATTTTATTATCATTTTATTTTTCACTGTTGCCGAAGTAGCAGAAGTGGGGCGATGCTCCTTCGCCATAGCGGAGGAGCACCCCCTGAGCGAACTTTCTGTCACTTATAATTACAAAAAAGATTCACTCTTCCCTTACTCACCGAGTTTTACCTTACCAAATGGAACCAGCTTCACTTGCATATAAATAGAAAATACATGCAGTGCAACTAATATAAAGGACTGCTTCTAAGAACAGTATGCAAAGAAGGCACAGGGCATTATTAATCGAGCTTTACAGACATCCTTAGCAGATACATTGTTCTCTGAGTACATCAAGGCAAAGAGATTATTACATGAGATTAATCTTGCACAATTACCGTTTTGGATTTTACTCGTATTTCTCACTTTTTCTCCTTGTGTGGTTAGGTTTTTCAACATAATTGTTTGCCCGCAGGAGGCTGGTTTGAGCAGAATATGTTTTGCAGGGCCTGTAAAACTATTGTGTGCCATGGCCTACAGGTATTTTCTACTCAAACCAGTCTCTCACCAGTGTCAATATATACAATAGACTTGCATACAATTTTTATGCATATGACCAACGAAATGCATTTCACGTAATATGTTTAAACTTCATGAATATTGCCTATATTCTACAACACCAAAAAAATGCAATTTCGCCCATCCGTACTGAGGGTCACATGTATCAAAAAAGCATTTTGCGATTACCAAATAGCGTTTTTTACCGAATCGCTGTTTGGTAATCGCAAAATGCTATGTATGTAAGGAAGCGCCAAAGATTTAGCGATTCCTTAATATTACCAATTAGTGATTCGGTAAATAGGTAATCGTTATTAGGTAACACTTCTCCATTAGTTCTTATGGGACAAGGCCCATAGATGCGAATAGTTTTGCATTAGCTAATTTGCGATCACCTAATTGGTAATCGCAAATTAGCTAATGCAAAGCCACCACAAAAAAAAAAATGTGCACATGTAAAGCGCAAGTGTGCATGTGCTAAGGGATGCGATTCCCTATTTGTAGTCGCAATTTTAGGTAATCGCAATTTTGGGTTTACCTAAAATTGCGACTACAAAGCCTCATGAAAGGCTATTTTGCATTCGCACATGGCCAAATTTTGCGATTCGCACCATTTGAGAATGGAAAAGTGTTTCATACATGTGGCCCTGAGTATTTCTGTTTCAGAATTCTTTTCTTAAATATGTTTTTACTTCTGCTCTGAACATCGTAGTAGTGAACTACCACAGCCTTTTACTAGTCAATGGGAATTGCCCTGCGAGAGCTCAGGAAACCGGTGCATTGTGGGAACACCTGTAAGGAATGTGTTAATACTTGGAAAGGGTGCAAGCACAGGTCACGGTAGTTTTGCCTTGTTAGAGCTCTCATGACATGTCTGTTTTGGCATACAGGTGCAAGGGGTGGGAATGCCCAGAGAATCATTATGAGACTAATAGCTATATAACTAAGCACTGGCACACCCCTGGGCAATTCAGTTCAACATAAGGGTGTATTGTGAGTGCCCCGTACAGACGTCTCTATACAGAGATTTAAGTGCACACTGCTGTTCAGAATGAGGGTGTATGGTAGGAGCTCCGTGACTGATCCAGCACCAGTAATGGTGCATGTCAAGGTAGATGTACACTGTGGTAGCTTTCTGGGTATATCAGAATTGGTACTGTGGGGTAGATAGAGGTGCACTTTGCGAGCCGTGCCTTTATCTCAGCACTGGGGACACCATTGTATGCAGGAGCTCACTACACCAGTGCTGTTAGAATTGGGGGTCTCTAGTTGGCAGAGGTAGGTACCTTTGACCAAGTAGGGGCCCTTGCTTCTAATCAGGGTAAGGGGGCCACACTCATAAAATAACCCCTGCTCACCCCCTTGGTAGCTTGGCACGAGCAGACAGGCTTATCTCAGAGGCCGTGTGTAAAGCATTTGTGAACACATACAGTAACACAGTGAAAACACTACAAATGGACACCACACCAGTTTAGAAAAATAAGTAATCTTTATCTAGACTTAACACAAGACCCAACGACAAAAATCCACAATACAGTATTCAAAAATATGACTTTCAAATGATAGAAATAGCTTAGTTCAATGTAGATGGTAAATGCGTCACTTTACTCTCAAAGTACCTTGGATGCGTCACGCAAAACAAACAAAAGGGTCGCAGGGAAGGTGATGCGTCGGTTCCTTGCTGTGGGGGAGGTGATGCGTCGGTTCCTTACCGGAGAGGAGGTGATGCGTCGGTTTCCTACTGCGTTCCGGTTACGATGCGACAAGATGGTGCCTCGATGCGATGTGACGATCCGGTGCGATGCGACAAAATGACGTCTTTGATGCGATGCGACAACTTGGATGCGATGCGTGCACGCCCAACGGCCGTGCGGCAAACTCGGTAGACTCTTGAGCTGCGACAGGCCCTGCGACACGCTTCTTCCTTGCTGCGTCGCGCTTTCAACTCCCAGCGACACGCAGTCTCCAGAGGGGCCCAAAACAACAGCAGGCACCTCACTGCAGGTAGAAATCCCAGCAAGGAAATTCAGGGGGAGCTGGTGGTGAAGTCTTTGTGACCCTGAGACTTCAGAACAGGAGGCAAGCTCAACTTCAAGCCCTTGGAGATCTTCCTCAAGATAGTAAAAGTACACACAAAATTCCTTTTCTCCTTTCCTTGGCAATGAGTAAACCACTGCAGGCCAACCCCAAACAGCAAACAGCACAGGGGCAGTCTCCTCCTTCAGCTTCCTTGGTTTCTCTCCTTGGCAAAGGGTTCGTCTTGATTCCCAGAAGTGATCTAAAGTTCTGTGGTCTGGGCCCCAATATTTATACTGCAAAATCCTTTGTTCTCTGAAGGCAGAGAGTGTCTATGCCCAGCCAAAACCAGTTCTGTCCTCCCTGGTGCAGCTTCCTGGCAGGAGGTGGAGACAGCATTGTTGAAAGCAGACCTGGCCCAGGTAGCTGAAAGGAAATCTCCTCCCCCTACTCTCTATTCTATGAAGGCTCAGGCAGCTGAAAGGAAATCTCCTCCCCCTACTCTCTATTCAATGCAGGTCCTATTCAGCCCAGCCCAGACCCATCAGACTGCTGGAGCCAAAGCCCTCTCCAGCCCCCTGTCACTCATGAACCAGACATGGAATACACAAACCTAGCAGAGGCATGCTGGATGGCTATGCAAGAAAATACCTACTTTCTAAAAGTGGTATTTTCAAACACAGAATGTAAAAATCACCCACACTAAAAGATGTATTTTAACATTCTGAGTTCAGGCATACTAAACTTTATTTTCCTATCTTGTTCGTAGGGTCAGTTAGGATTATAAGATGTTATAATCAAACTGCCCATTCTGGCCTATGGGAACAGATAGCCTTGCAATAGTGAAAAAACGAAATTGGCTGTAATTCACTATCAGGATATGCCACACAAATCAGGGCATGTCCTACCTTTCACATACAATGCACCCTGCCCTTGGGCCTACCTTAGGGGTGACTAACATGTAGAAAAGGGAAGGTTTAGGGACTGGCAAGTGGGTGCACTTGCCAAGTCGACATGGCAGTCCAGACTGCACACAGGCTCTGCAATGGCAGGCCTGAGCCATATTTTACAAGCTGCTTCTGTGGGTGGCACAATCAGCGCTGCAAGCCTACCAGCAGCATTTGATTTACAGGCCCTGGGCACTCATGTTGCACTGTACTAGGGTCTGACAAGTAAATCAAATAAGCCAATCATGGAGTCACTAATCCATTACAACAATTTACAATAGGGAGCACTTGCCCTTTGGCACTGAATAGCAGTGGCAAAGTGCCCAAAGCATCTAGACCAGCAAAAACATAGCAAAAACACAGGAGGCAACAGCAAAAAAAATGGAAGGGAGACCCACACCAATGGTGCCAGGTCTAACACGTGTCCCCTCCAGCTGAAACGTGGGGAGAACTACCCACCCTCTTGGGAGTTCTCTTCACTAAGGCGGAAAAATCTGGACAGACTGTGAGAAGTTGGCCTGGCATATGCTGTCCACTAATTATAGTGGGCACCTTGCACCAGTCCAAATCGACTCTTATGGTAGATAGGTTAAAGACAACCTTATTGAAAGCTATCCTAGTGGTAGCTATGGAGAGCAGCCTTCAGGCTAAGTCTTGAAGGAATGTAAAGCAGCTTGTTTTACCAGTCTATAATCTCTTGAGTGACCAAATGAAAGAGCACCACACCAGGTATATATTCAAAATATATGTATTTATTACTAAACACACCCCTCTAGTCTCTTTATGAGGCTAGAGTTCGAAATACATAGGTTATAAGATCTTAAATCACAGTAATAGCACAAATACACGTTTGGGCCCTAGGGGCGTACCAAACCATATACCAATAAAGTGGTATGCGAACCACGACTGAACTAGACACTAGGCCTAGAGCCTCTAGAAGTGCTTGGACCACAAGGAACCACCCAAGGTAGTGACACAGGGGACCCACGGGAGACGCGTGCAGTGTAAATACACAACCGCGATACGCCGTTAACTTCTATGGAGAAAGTCGGGATCGGGAAAATAGAGGAAAGGGACACTTAGAAGAGGACTAGGACAAAACCCTTTGAGATCTAGGACTTTGAAGAGTCTCTACCCACGGGAGCACCGGAGTACTCGTGTTACCTCACCCAGGGAAGCCGGGTGCATAGGTGCCTTTCGGGGTCGGGTTTCGTCGTCGATTCGAATGGCGATCTGCTGCAAAGTGCTGCTGGCGGCCAAGAGAAAAGTGTCCGGGTGGATCCAAGAGTGGATCGGAGTTCTGGTGAACCTGAAAGCAGAGGGGACAGAGTCTGGGTCACTAGCCAGTGACCAGGAAGGCGATGGACAGATGCCCACCGATGTCGAGTGCTTCAGGTGCGTTGACGGTCGTCTTGACTCTTCAGCCACGAGGTCCGGGAGGCGTTGTCGGCGACCAGGAGCAGGATTCGGGCTGGTGCTCGATGTCTGTCGAGTGCTGAGGTGTCGGCGACCGGATTGGACCCAACAAGCCTTGGCAACGGCAAGTCTCGAGTAAGATGTAGATCGTCGATGGTGCAGACCAGCAAGGTCTGTGGAACTCACCCAGCAAGGGTAAGTGAGGGCAGGCCTGGAGCAACCAGGATGCCAAGTAAGGAAAAGATTGGCCTTCGTTAAGGGCTACTAGCCAACGGGCTAGCGACCGCGAAGGAGCCTCGTGACGCCGCACGTGGAGCTGGCTTACAGGACACTCGTGGAGTGGGGGCCAGTGATCTTCGGTGCAGGTGGTGCTGGAGGCTAGGGCTACTCGGAGCCCAAAGCACGACTTCTTGGGAGACCCAGAAGATGGTGCACTTGCAAATGTGCTCGGTGTCCAGGGGTCACGGTCTCAAGTCACCCACGATAGCCACGGGCCTCAGCTTTGCTGGGGACTCAGGGTAGCCTCGGGGAAGTCTGAGAATCCACCTCTGGTGATGCGATGACTTCGGCGTCCGACGGGAGCTTCAGTAATGCGAACCGGACAGATGCTTCTTTGGTGCCTGCCAAGCAGGGGAGTCACTCCTTGACCCCAAGGGAGATTCTTCAGTCCTCTAATCATGAGTAGAGCGTCGAAGGTCCAGGATTCAGTTTCAGAGTTTCGTCCAGGTATAATCTAAAGTCCTAAGGACTGGGTTCCTACCTTTATTCTAAAAATAGGGGTTGGACTACTCTGTGGCCCCACCTATGGGTGGGTCAGGGCAGAGGGGTGGCTACACCCCTTTCCCTTTGTCCAGTTCGCGCCAAAGCAGGGGCTGCAAGCCCCTGATCCGGTTTGAACTGGGGTATGCACTAGGGACACCAAATGTGCCCCCAGTGCAGGACTTCAAAGCACCCGAAAGTGCTCCCGCCCAGCCCCAATACACATTATCCTGTCTGGGGAGGTGGTCACACCTCCCTGGGACAGAAACCTATTGTCCAGGCCTCCCCTGCCGGAGTTTCGTCCAGCAGCAGGAGGCCAGACTCGTGTCTGTGGCAGCAGCATCCATTTTGTGATGCCAGGGCTCTGGAAAGAAGTTACCGGACTCGTCAGAGTTAACATGTCTTTCCCTCTAGAAGGGTGGAATGCTACCCCCGCCGCCAGGATTGGCGGGGGGTAGTATTCCAAGATGTTTGACACCAAACACGACATGTTTAGGTGCAGCCATTCCAAAGTTAGCATTTTACCGCGAGGATATAATGCGCTTAAGAGTATATGGTCAGGCTGCACTACAAACAGCATCAGAGATGGTCTCCGAACGCTGCAGAGGGGCCCTGCTCATGCAGGGGCACCCTCTCACATAGGAACCATGCACTCTGCCTTTAGGATTGATAAGGCCTGCCTTAGGAGTGACTTATAGGTTTCTAGGTGTGTATGTATTTCGTGATATAGGTAACCTATATCACAGTAAGAGGTGCATGCACCACCTTACCCAGGCTGCAGTAGCAGACCTGTGGTGTCAGTTTGGATGGCCTTCCAGGGGTGGCATAATACATGCTGCAGCCCCTGGCAGGCCTCTGAGGTACCTATGCCCTTGGTACATAGTATACCATATACTAGGGACTTATAAGGGCACTCCAGATCCCAATCAGAGATGTGCCTAAGGCACATGGAAACCATTTTAGAGAGGAAGCAGCTAGGCTGGGGTTCTGATTAGCAGGGCCCCAGCCAGACTAATGTCGAAAAACAGTGAAGCATCAGCAAAAAGTGGGGGTACCCATGTGAAGCAGATCCTACTCTCCTACACAACCCCCCCAAACGTAGGGACATTAAACTAACCTTGCCCAGTTAAGTCTTCATGTTCTAAGTGGAAATACCTAGAGAGTCCATCTGCATTCGCATGGTTACTCCCAGGCCTATGTTCCACTGTAAAGTCCATCCCCTGTAGGGAAATGGACCACCTAAGCAGTTTGGGGTTTTCACCCTTCATTTGTTTTAGCCATAAGAGGGGCTTATGGTCTGTCTGAACCAGGAAGTGTGTACCAAACAAGTATGGCCTCAACTTCTTCAGAGCCCAGACCACAGCAAAGGCCTCCCTCTCTATGGCTGACCAACGTTTCTCTCTAGGGGTCAGCCTTCTGCTAATAAAAGCTACTGGCTGATCCTGACCTTCTTCATTCAATTGTGACAGTACAGCCCCTACCCCCAATTCAGATGCATCTGTTTGAACAATGAACTTCTTGGAGTAATCAGGACTCTGCAGAATTGGAGCAGTGCACATGGCCTGCTTGAGGTCATCAAATGCCTTTTGACAGCTAACTGTCCACTGAACCTTTTTGGGCATTTTCTTAGAAGTTAAGTCATTCAAGGGTGTCACTATTGATCCATACCCCTTGACAAATCTCCTATAGTACCCAGTCAGGCCTAAGAAGGCTCTCACCTGAGTCTGGGTAGTGGGAGCAGTCCAGTCCATGATGGTCTGGATCTTGCTCTGCAAAGGTTGAACCTGGCCTCCACCCACAAGGTGGCCCAGGTACACAACCTGACTCTGCCCTATCTGGCACTTAGTGGCCTTGATAGTCAGGCCTGCCTTTTGCAGGGCCTGTAAAACATTCCTGAGGTGGACCAGGTGATCCTCCCAGGTGGAGCTAAAGACAGCAATATCATCTAGATAAGCTGCACTATAGGCTTCCAGTCCTGTGAGAACTGTGTTCACCAACCTCTGGAAAGTGGCAGGTGCATTCTTCAGACCAAAGGGCATTACCACAAATTGATAATGCCCACTAGGGGTTGAGAATGCTGTCTTGGGCTTTGCAGTATCAGCTAGTCTGATCTGCCAGTAGCCAGCTGTTAGGTCAAATGTGCTGAGATATTTGGCAGAGGCCAAAGTATCTATGAGCTCATCTGCCCTGGGTATTGGATGGGCATCAGTCCTAGTGACTGCATTGAGACCCCTGTAGTCTACACAAAACCTCATCTCTCTTTTTCCACCACTGGTGTGAGGTTTCGGTACTAGGACTACTGGACTAGCCCAAGGGCTATCTGAGGGTTCAATTACTCCCAATTCCAACATTTTCTGGACTTCAGTCCTGATACAGTCCCTGACATGGTCAGGTTGCCTATAAATCTTGTTTTTAATAGGCAGACTGTCCCCAGTGTCCACTTCATGAGTGCACCAGGTGGTCTGACTGGGTGTCAGTGAAAACATATGTCGAAACTGATTGAGGACTTGCCTGCAATCAGTTTGTTGCTGGGTAGTGAGGCTGCCTGCCAAGGCTACACCATCAACTGACCCATCGTCAGGGTTCTGTGAGAGCAGGTCAGGGAGTGGGTCACTCTCTTCCTCCTGCCCTTCATCAGTAGCCATGAGCAAGCCCATGTCTGCCCTGTCCACATATGGTTTTAACCTGTTGACATGGAGAACCCTGTGGGGACTCCTGGGTGTTCCTAGGTCCACTAAATAAGTGACCTCACCCTTCTGCTCAACAATAGTGTGGGGTCCACTCCATTTATCTTGGAGAGCTGCTGGGGCCACTGGCTCCAACACCCACACCTTCTGTCCTGGCTGGTAAACAGTCAGAACAGCCTTTTGGTCATGCCAGGCCTTCTGAAGTTCCTGGCTAGCCTCAAGGTTTTTGGTTGCCTTTTTCATGTACTCAGCCATCCTGGAGCGGAGACCAAGTACATAGTCCACTATATCTTGCTTTGGGGGCTTGAGAGGTAACTCCCATCCTTCCTTCACCAAGCACAGTGGACCCCTCACAGGGTGGCCAAACAGAAGTTCAAAAGGGCTGTAACCAACCCCCTTCTGAGGCACCTCCCTATATGCGAATAAAAGGCAGGGCAAGAGTATGTCCCATCTACGCCTAAGCTTTTCTGGGAGCCCTTTAATCATGCCCTTCAAGGTTTTGTTGAATCTCTCAACTAAACCATTGCATTGTGGGTGATAGGGTGTGGTGAACTTATAAGTCACTCCACACTCCTTCCACATTGCTTTTAAGTACCCAGACATGAAGTTAGCACCCCTGTCTGAGACTACCTCCTTAGGAAAGCCCACTCTTGAGAAGATTCCCAGGAGGGCCCTTGCCACCACAGGTGCTGTAGTGGTCCTGAGGGGAATAGCTTCTGGGTACCTGGTGGCATGATCCACTACCACCAGGATAAACCTGTGCCCAGAGGCTGTTTGGGGATCCATGGGACCAACAATGTCAATCCCTACCCTCTCAAAGGGCACCCCCACCACAGGTAGTGGTATCAGGGGGCCTTTGTAGTGCCACCTGCTTTGCCACTGGCTTGGCAGGTTACACAGGAGCGACAAAACTCCTTACTGTCTTCAGACATGTGGGGCCAGTGAAAGTGAGGGACAATTCTGTCCCAAGTCTTGTTCTGGCCCAGGTGTCCTGCTAAGGGAATATCATGGGCTAGGGTCAATAGGAAGCCCCTGAACTTCAAAGGTATTACCAACCTCCTGGTAGCACCAGGCTTGGGGTCTCTACTCTCTGAGTACAGGAGTCCATCATCCCAATACACTGTATGGGGACCACTAGCTTTCCCAGCAGCCTCAGCAGCAGCTTGCTGTCTGAGGGGTTCAAGGGAGGGGCAGCTCTGCTGCTCCTGGCTCAGATCTGCCCTAGAAGGTCCCCCTGTCCCCAAGAACTCAACCTGGTCAGGTTCAAGTTCCTCTGGGACAGTTCCTTCTTCAGGGCTGAGATCATCCCCCTCAAGGGACTGATCTTCCTCCTGAGCCAAGGGGAAGGCACTGCCTTAACCCTACTACTCCTCCTCTTGGAAGGCACTTGGTCCATTCTTCCAGAATCCAAGGCCTGTTCAGTGCTAGACATTTTGGCTTGTGACCTGGTCACAGCAAACACATCTGCAGGGATCCCCAGCATTTCTGCATGGGTCCTGAGCTCCACTTCTGCCCAAGCAGAAGTCTCTAAGTCATTGCCAAGCAAGCATTCGACTGGTAGGTTTGCACTTACCACAACCTTCTTAAGGCCAGTTACCCCTCCCCAGGAGAAGTTAACAACTGCCAGAGTATGGTCTGTTCTGACATTGCTAGCATTGGTCACTTGGTACATCTCACCAAGCATAACTTGCCCAGGTAGCACAAGGTCTTGTGTCACCATTGTGACACTTGCCCCTGTGTCCCTAAATGCCAAAGCCTCACGTCCATTAATTAAAGGCTGTTGTCTGTACTTGCCCAGATTACTGGGACTCACAGTGGAGGTCACATCCATGCCTCCATCACAGACTAACACAGCCTGAGTCAGTTCCCTGACTAAGTCAGAGCCCAACTCAGTTCCCAGGGTGAACCCTACTAAACCCTTTGCTGGAGCACTTCCACCAACTGTACTAGGGGGAACAGGTGCCTTAGGGGCATTGGTGGGTGCTGGACTGGAGTCTTTGGACTTGGTGCAATCACTGGTCCAGTGGGTCTTTTGCTTACAGACCTTGCACCATGGTTTTCTTTGGCCTTTACCCTTGGTAGACTGGGAATCCCCACCAGAAGAAGATTTTTGGGGGCCTGATGAAGACTTTTGATCTTTACCCTTCTCCCCACCCTTGTCAGAGTTCTTAGCATCTTGCTTCTTGGTTTCCCCACCTTGGTTCTGTACCTTCTGCTTCACCCTGGTTCTGACCCATTTGTCTGCCTTCTTTCCCAATTCTTGGGGAGAGGTCAGATCAGAGTCAACCAGGTATTGATGCAACAGCTGATTTTGACAGTTATTAAGAATCTGCTCCCTCATTATCAGATTATACAATCCTGAGAAGTCACACACCTTACTGCCCATCAACCAGCCTTCCAGAGCCTTGGCAGAACAATCCACATAGTCTACCCAGTCTTGAGTCTGTGCTTTTTGGGTGTCTCTGAACTTCAACCTGTACTGTTCAGTGGTTAGGCCAAACCCATCAATAAGAGCACTCTTCAAGACCTTGTAATTGTCAGCATCCTCCTCTCTAACAGTGAGGAGCTTGTCTCTACCTTTGTCAGCAAAGGAGAGCCACAAGATTGCTGCCCACTGCTCCTGAGGGACCTTCTGTACTTTACAGGCCCTCTCTAAAGCAGTTATCCATTTGTGGATATCATCCCCACTCTGGTAGGGAGGGACAATCTTGCTCAGGTTCCTATGGTCATAGGACCTTTCCCTATCTCTAGGGACATGGCTGCCACCATGGGACTCTAGTCCCAACTTTCTTCTCTCTCTAAGGAGATCTAGGGATTCTCTATCTAAAGCTAATTGCTTTTTTCTGAGTTCCAGCTGAGTTTCCTCATACTGGACTAGCCTCTTTCTTCTCTCATGAGAGGATTCTCTCCTATGAGATGAGACAGAGCTCCCTATAGAGGTGCCAGAGTGGTTAGACTCCTGAGAAGGAGACCTAGACCTTCTGGGCACACTCTTAATCCTTCCTGGGGGGACAAAGAGGGCATCATTTTGATCATCCTCATCATCATCCACAGGAGGGATTGGGTTTTCCAGGTCAGGGTCATTGTCACCCTCCTGGCCAGTTTCAGAGGGGGGCTGGGGGTACTGGTACCCCTAGCGTCCTCCTCTTCTTCTGCCCCACCCTCAGCTCCTACCCCTTCAGTCCCTACAGGTCTTACTAAGGTCATAAGCCACCAACAACTCCTTGAGGTGTTGGGTGGTGGGGCTTTGGCCTGTCCTTATTTTTCTCAAGTTACATAAAGCTCTCAATTCCAAGAATGGGAGTGTATCATACTTGGAGGGTGGAAGCTCAATGGCTTCCTGCAAGGATTCTTTGGATCCTGCCCTTAAAGACATTACTAGTGTGGTGTGGTGTATGCACTACCTACTCTAGTGTGGCCTACTAAACTCTCTTGAGTTGTAGAAAGGGTTGTGCTATCCCTTAACACACAACTCTAAGTTCAGTAGAACTTACTGTTATTCTAAGCTTAAATTATATGTACCTTAGGTACCTTTAGTGGTTTTCAGTTGATCAATTCAATTGAGATTATCTGGTAAAACAATAGCAAGCTGGAATCCCACACGCTGCACACCAATGTGAGAAGTTGGCCTGGCATATGCTGTCCACTAATTATAGTGGGCACCTTGCACCAGTCCAAATCGACTCTTATGGTAGATAGGTTAAAGACAACCTTATTGAAAGCTATCCTAGTGGTAGCTATGGAGAGCAGCCTTCAGGCTAAGTCTTGAAGGAATGTAAAGCAGCTTGTTTTACCAGTCTATAATCTCTTGAGTGACCAAATGAAAGAGCACCACACCAGGTATATATTCAAAATATATGTATTTATTACTAAACACACCCCTCTAGTCTCTTTATGAGGCTAGAGTTCGAAATACATAGGTTATAAGATCTTAAATCACAGTAATAGCACAAATACACGTTTGGGCCCTAGGGGCGTACCAAACCATATACCAATAAAGTGGTATGCGAACCACGACTGAACTAGACACTAGGCCTAGAGCCTCTAGAAGTGCTTGGACCACAAGGAACCACCCAAGGTAGTGACACAGGGGACCCACGGGAGACGCGTGCAGTGTAAATACACAACCGCGATACGCCGTTAACTTCTATGGAGAAAGTCGGGATCGGGAAAATAGAGGAAAGGGACACTTAGAAGAGGACTAGGACAAAACCCTTTGAGATCTAGGACTTTGAAGAGTCTCTACCCACGGGAGCACCGGAGTACTCGTGTTACCTCACCCAGGGAAGCCGGGTGCATAGGTGCCTTTCGGGGTCGGGTTTCGTCGTCGATTCGAATGGCGATCTGCTGCAAAGTGCTGCTGGCGGCCAAGAGAAAAGTGTCCGGGTGGATCCAAGAGTGGATCGGAGTTCTGGTGAACCTGAAAGCAGAGGGGACAGAGTCTGGGTCACTAGCCAGTGACCAGGAAGGCGATGGACAGATGCCCACCGATGTCGAGTGCTTCAGGTGCGTTGACGGTCGTCTTGACTCTTCAGCCACGAGGTCCGGGAGGCGTTGTCGGCGACCAGGAGCAGGATTCGGGCTGGTGCTCGATGTCTGTCGAGTGCTGAGGTGTCGGCGACCGGATTGGACCCAACAAGCCTTGGCAACGGCAAGTCTCGAGTAAGATGTAGATCGTCGATGGTGCAGACCAGCAAGGTCTGTGGAACTCACCCAGCGAGGGTAAGTGAGGGCAGGCCTGGAGCAACCAGGATGCCAAGTAAGGAAAAGATTGGCCTTCGTTAAGGGCTACTAGCCAACGGGCTAGCGACCGCGAAGGAGCCTCGTGACGCCGCACGTGGAGCTGGCTTACAGGACACTCGTGGAGTGGGGGCCAGTGATCTTCGGTGCAGGTGGTGCTGGAGGCTAGGGCTACTCGGAGCCCAAAGCACGACTTCTTGGGAGACCCAGAAGATGGTGCACTTGCAAATGTGCTCGGTGTCCAGGGGTCACGGTCTCAAGTCACCCACGATAGCCACGGGCCTCAGCTTTGCTGGGGACTCAGGGTAGCCTCGGGGAAGTCTGAGAATCCACCTCTGGTGATGCGATGACTTCGGCGTCCGACGGGAGCTTCAGTAATGCGAACCGGACAGATGCTTCTTTGGTGCCTGCCAAGCAGGGAGTCACTCCTTGACCCCAAGGGAGATTCTTCAGTCCTCTAATCTTGTCGTAGAGCGTCGAAGGTCCAGGATTCAGTTTCAGAGTTTCGTCCAGGTATAATCTAAAGTCCTAAGGACTGGGTTCCTACCTTTATTCTAAAAATAGGGGTTGGACTACTCTGTGGCCCCACCTATGGGTGGGTCAGGGCAGAGGGGTGGCTACACCCCTTTCCCTTTGTCCAGTTCGCGCCAAAGCAGGGGCTGCAAGCCCCTGATCCGGTTTGAACTGGGGTATGCACTAGGGACACCAAATGTGCCCCCAGTGCAGGACTTCAAAGCACCCGAAAGTGCTCCCGCCCAGCCCCAATACACATTATCCTGTCTGGGGAGGTGGTCACACCTCCCTGGGACAGGAAACCTGTTGTCCAGGCCTCCCCTGCCGGAGTTTCGTCCAGCAGCAGGAGGCCAGACTCGTGTCTGTGGCAGCAGCATCCATTTTGTGATGCCAGGGCTCTGGAAAGAAGTTACCGGACTCGTCAGAGTTAACATGTCTTTCCCTCTAGAAGGGTGGAATGCTACCCCCGCCGCCAGGATTGGCGGGGGGTAGTATTCCAAGATGTTTGACACCAAACACGACATGTTTAGGTGCAGCCATTCCAAAGTTAGCATTTTACCGCGAGGATATAATGCGCTTAAGAGTATATGGTCAGGCTGCACTACAAACAGCATCAGAGATGGTCTCCGAACGCTGCAGAGGGGCCCTGCTCATGCAGGGGCACCCTCTCACATAGGAACCATGCACTCTGCCTTTAGGATTGATAAGGCCTGCCTTAGGAGTGACTTATAGGTTTCTAGGTGTGTATGTATTTCGTGATATAGGTAACCTATATCACAGTAAGAGGTGCATGCACCACCTTACCCAGGCTGCAGTAGCAGACCTGTGGTGTCAGTTTGGATGGCCTTCCAGGGGTGGCATAATACATGCTGCAGCCCCTGGCAGGCCTCTGAGGTACCTATGCCCTTGGTACATAGTATACCATATACTAGGGACTTATAAGGGCACTCCAGATCCCAATCAGAGATGTGCCTAAGGCACATGGAAACCATTTTAGAGAGGAAGCAGCTAGGCTGGGGTTCTGATTAGCAGGGCCCCAGCCAGACTAATGTCGAAAAACAGTGAAGCATCAGCAAAAAGTGGGGGTACCCATGTGAAGCAGATCCTACTCTCCTACACAACCCCCCAAACGTAGGGACATTAAACTAACCTTGCCCAGTTAAGTCTTCATGTTCTAAGTGGAAATACCTAGAGAGTCCATCTGCATTCGCATGGTTACTCCCAGGCCTATGTTCCACTGTAAAGTCCATCCCCTGTAGGGAAATGGACCACCTAAGCAGTTTGGGGTTTTCACCCTTCATTTGTTTTAGCCATAAGAGGGGCTTATGGTCTGTCTGAACCAGGAAGTGTGTACCAAACAAGTATGGCCTCAACTTCTTCAGAGCCCAGACCACAGCAAAGGCCTCCCTCTCTATGGCTGACCAACGTTTCTCTCTAGGGGTCAGCCTTCTGCTAATAAAAGCTACTGGCTGATCCTGACCTTCTTCATTCAATTGTGACAGTACAGCCCCTACCCCCAATTCAGATGCATCTGTTTGAACAATGAACTTCTTGGAGTAATCAGGACTCTGCAGAATTGGAGCAGTGCACATGGCCTGCTTGAGGTCATCAAATGCCTTTTGACAGCTAACTGTCCACTGAACCTTTTTGGGCATTTTCTTAGAAGTTAAGTCATTCAAGGGTGTCACTATTGATCCATACCCCTTGACAAATCTCCTATAGTACCCAGTCAGGCCTAAGAAGGCTCTCACCTGAGTCTGGGTAGTGGGAGCAGTCCAGTCCATGATGGTCTGGATCTTGCTCTGCAAAGGTTGAACCTGGCCTCCACCCACAAGGTGGCCCAGGTACACAACCTGACTCTGCCCTATCTGGCACTTAGTGGCCTTGATAGTCAGGCCTGCCTTTTGCAGGGCCTGTAAAACATTCCTGAGGTGGACCAGGTGATCCTCCCAGGTGGAGCTAAAGACAGCAATATCATCTAGATAAGCTGCACTATAGGCTTCCAGTCCTGTGAGAACTGTGTTCACCAACCTCTGGAAAGTGGCAGGTGCATTCTTCAGACCAAAGGGCATTACCACAAATTGATAATGCCCACTAGGGGTTGAGAATGCTGTCTTGGGCTTTGCAGTATCAGCTAGTCTGATCTGCCAGTAGCCAGCTGTTAGGTCAAATGTGCTGAGATATTTGGCAGAGGCCAAAGTATCTATGAGCTCATCTGCCCTGGGTATTGGATGGGCATCAGTCCTAGTGACTGCATTGAGACCCCTGTAGTCTACACAAAACCTCATCTCTCTTTTTCCACCACTGGTGTGAGGTTTCGGTACTAGGACTACTGGACTAGCCCAAGGGCTATCTGAGGGTTCAATTACTCCCAATTCCAACATTTTCTGGACTTCAGTCCTGATACAGTCCCTGACATGGTCAGGTTGCCTATAAATCTTGTTTTTAATAGGCAGACTGTCCCCAGTGTCCACTTCATGAGTGCACCAGGTGGTCTGACTGGGTGTCAGTGAAAACATATGTCGAAACTGATTGAGGACTTGCCTGCAATCAGTTTGTTGCTGGGTAGTGAGGCTGCCTGCCAAGGCTACACCATCAACTGACCCATCGTCAGGGTTCTGTGAGAGCAGGTCAGGGAGTGGGTCACTCTCTTCCTCCTGCCCTTCATCAGTAGCCATGAGCAAGCCCATGTCTGCCCTGTCCACATATGGTTTTAACCTGTTGACATGGAGAACCCTGTGGGGACTCCTGGGTGTTCCTAGGTCCACTAAATAAGTGACCTCACCCTTCTGCTCAACAATAGTGTGGGGTCCACTCCATTTATCTTGGAGAGCTGCTGGGGCCACTGGCTCCAACACCCACACCTTCTGTCCTGGCTGGTAAACAGTCAGAACAGCCTTTGGTCATGCCAGGCCTTCTGAAGTTCCTGGCTAGCCTCAAGGTTTTTGGTTGCCTTTTTCATGTACTCAGCCATCCTGGAGCGGAGACCAAGTACATAGTCCACTATATCTTGCTTTGGGGGCTTGAGAGGTAACTCCCATCCTTCCTTCACCAAGCACAGTGGACCCCTCACAGGGTGGCCAAACAGAAGTTCAAAAGGGCTGTAACCAACCCCTTCTGAGGCACCTCCCTATATGCGAATAAAAGGCAGGGCAAGAGTATGTCCCATCTACGCCTAAGCTTTTCTGGGAGCCCTTTAATCATGCCCTTCAAGGTTTTGTTGAATCTCTCAACTAAACCATTGCATTGTGGGTGATAGGGTGTGGTGAACTTATAAGTCACTCCACACTCCTTCCACATTGCTTTTAAGTACCCAGACATGAAGTTAGCACCCCTGTCTGAGACTACCTCCTTAGGAAAGCCCACTCTTGAGAAGATTCCCAGGAGGGCCCTTGCCACCACAGGTGCTGTAGTGGTCCTGAGGGGAATAGCTTCTGGGTACCTGGTGGCATGATCCACTACCACCAGGATAAACCTGTGCCCAGAGGCTGTTTGGGGATCCATGGGACCAACAATGTCAATCCCTACCCTCTCAAAGGGCACCCCCACCACAGGTAGTGGTATCAGGGGGCCTTTGTAGTGCCACCTGCTTTGCCACTGGCTTGGCAGGTTACACAGGAGCGACAAAACTCCTTACTGTCTTCAGACATGTGGGGCCAGTGAAAGTGAGGGACAATTCTGTCCCAAGTCTTGTTCTGGCCCAGGTGTCCTGCTAAGGGAATATCATGGGCTAGGGTCAATAGGAAGCCCCTGAACTTCAAAGGTATTACCAACCTCCTGGTAGCACCAGGCTTGGGGTCTCTACTCTCTGAGTACAGGAGTCCATCATCCCAATACACTGTATGGGGACCACTAGCTTTCCCAGCAGCCTCAGCAGCAGCTTGCTGTCTGAGGGGTTCAAGGAGGGGCAGCTCTGCTGCTCCTGGCTCAGATCTGCCCTAGAAGGTCCCCCTGTCCCCAAGAACTCAACCTGGTCAGGTTCCAGTTCCTCTGGGACAGTTCCTTCTTCAGGGCTGAGATCATCCCCCTCAAGGGACTGATCTTCCTCCTGAGCCAAGGGGAAGGCACTGCCTTAACCCTACTACTCCTCCTCTTGGAAGGCACTTGGTCCATTCTTCCAGAATCCAAGGCCTGTTCAGTGCTAGACATTTTGGCTTGTGACCTGGTCACAGCAAACACATCTGCAGGGATCCCCAGCATTTCTGCATGGGTCCTGAGCTCCACTTCTGCCCAAGCAGAAGTCTCTAAGTCATTGCCAAGCAAGCATTCGACTGGTAGGTTTGCACTTACCACAACCTTCTTAAGGCCAGTTACCCCTCCCCAGGAGAAGTTAACAACTGCCAGAGTATGGTCTGTTCTGACATTGCTAGCATTGGTCACTTGGTACATTTCACCAAGCATAACTTGCCCAGGTAGCACAAGGTCTTGTGTCACCATTGTGACACTTGCCCCTGTGTCCCTAAATGCCAAAGCCTCACGTCCATTAATTAAAGGCTGTTGTCTGTACTTGCCCAGATTACTGGGACTCACAGTGGAGGTCACATCCATGCCTCCATCACAGACTAGCACAGCCTGAGTCAGTTCCCTGACTAAGTCAGAGCCCAACTCAGTTCCCAGGGTGAACCCTACTAAACCCTTTGCTGGAGCACTTCCACCAACTGTACTAGGGGGAACAGGTGCCTTAGGGGCATTGGTGGGTGCTGGACTGGAGTCTTTGGACTTG
>CAWUFW010021713.1:0-113438 GCA_963921515.1 Calotriton arnoldi | reverse complement strand
GGTTTGACTGTCCCCTTGACAGTGATGTGTGTGTATTGGCACATAATATTGTGTATATTAGTTGTGTACTCACCAGGCTCTGGGATGTTTGTTAGTCCATATACGCTCACTGGTGGTAGGATGGCCCGCACCTTCTCCTCCCAGGGCCTGAGGTATACTGGTTTGGCAGGAGGGCCACTGCCGGTGTGCTGGCTCAGGAGGTAATCCTTCTTCAGTAGGTCCCTGACCCTCCTGCGCACATCATACCACCTGTTCTGGATGTCTTCCTTTGTGCGCAAACATGGTGATTGTGCGCTCACCCTGTCGACGATCCTCGCCCCACATCTTGGTTTTCTGCGACATGGGGGTCTGTTGGACCAATGTGCCAAACAACTGTGGCTCTACCCTCAGGATCTCGTCTACCATGACTTCCAATTCACTATCTAGGAACTTTGGATTCTTCTTTAGGGGCATGGTGATGGGTGGTGGTGGTGATTGATGTGTGTGTGTGTGCAAGTGAGGGTGTGTGAGTGTAGGTTTTGCTGGGTGTGTGTGAGGGTGCTATTTGTTGAGGTGCTACTGGTGTGTGGCTTTTGTGTTAGATGGGCTGTGTGTGTGTCTGTGTTTGCTGTGTGATGGTGTTCTCTGCTGGCAGGTCAGTGGAATTTGCAAAGGATCATGGTAGGGATTTGTGGCCTTTATGTAGGTGGAGTTGGGGGTGTCCTTGTTCCATTTTTTTCACCCTGTATTTATTGGCTTTGTCATTGCTTGTTTGGCCCTTTTTTTTGTATTTTTTCATTTGTGATTATTGTGCATGTAGGAGTCGTTCTTCTGACCGAGTAGGACGTTGCAGTTGTCTCGTGCGCGCCTCTCCGAGTCGCTCCCGCTGTGTTTCAGCTCAGTTTCATATGCGGCTTACGCGTCGGTCGCGGAGTATTGTGTTCTGTCCGGCTGGCTTTTGTATGCGTGTCGGCCGTACGGCTTGGGCTCCGTGGCGAATCGGTCTGAATTTGCACTCCATTGCATCGTACTGCGCGGGTCGGAGTTCGCGGGTACGCTTTCGCTCGGGTTATTTCCTGGTGCGTGTCGGTCGGTTCGATTCGCGTGTTTTCCCGGCCGGATAGCTTGTTTCCGTCCGGGTCGGTCGTTCGCTTTGAGTTCCGCACGAGTCGGTCGTGGTTTCCCATGCATTTCATCGTACTTACCCCGGGTCGGACGGCGCCGATACGTGTCGGTCGGACTTTATTCCCGGACCGAGTCGGTCGGTACGCTTTTCCGGCCCGACCGGAATCGGCCCCACTGTGTCTGCCAAAGTGTTGGGCTGACGTGTGACTTGAATAGCTGAAGAGCTGGAACAGTTTGAATTTACAAATGTAGACAGTGACTAAATGGTTGCTTGTCACTAGAACTTTAAAGGGGTTCACTGACAGAATATCGATGTAAAAAATATAGACTGAAAAAATATTGAGTAAAAAATATAGACTGCAAAAATATTGGCTCCCTATACTTAACAGGTAAGTACAAAAATATTGAGAAAAAAAATATCGATGTAAAAAATATAGTTGCATAAAATATCGATGTTTATATATAAAAATAATAAATATTAAATATGTTAAATAACAAAATTAATATAAAAAATAAGGTAGATTTAATATAAATTTTAACAAATATAACAAATAAACGTAATTTAAAAAAGTTAAACACACATCAATAATAATTGATATATATTTACTTTAAAACAATTAATAAACTATTCATTTTAATTTATTTTATAATGTTAAAATTATATAAAAATGTACGAATATATATATATATATGTACCAATAACATAAAATCTAATAAAAAACATTCTATTATAAATTAAAACATTAAACTATTAAAAATCTTCAAACTTAAATTTCCCACTCCAGTCAGTGCAACAGTGGGGAAAACGTTGGATAGCAGAGGGGTTCTATTTTAGTAACCAAATGCGTATTTTGCACATAGTTGATGATGTTTCATTTTTCTAAATCAGAATTTTAGAAGTACTGATGTGCACATTGTATTGTTACAGGTACTAAAGATCGAATCCAATGTTTGCACATATGGGTAAACATATATGATTTAAACATAATAATAATCTGTAAACAGAGGTGAAACCTCAATGTGTAGATGTGGGAAACACACGAGTAGTCTGTTTTCCAGTTTCACTATGGTTGGTGGGAGGAAAAAAAAGGAAAAATGAGAGAAAAAAATGCACTTGTCACTTTAAAAACGGGGAGAAACAAACGTAGTGTGTCATGTGATCAAGGACCTTGGTGGTTCGAAACGCGTCATGGCGGCTATGCACTGAAAAATAAACAAAGATTGCACTCATTAAGTGGAGTTCGTGCCTTTTTTGGTTCTGAGCAGTGGAACTTGGGAGAAAAGGAATACGGAGGATTTGGTCCAAAGCGGCTTCTTTGGAGTTCACGAACCCCCTCTCGCTTAGGGCAAAACGGCAGGAAGCCGGATCCGGCACAAAACCGGAGTATTCGAATTCTCCTGGAGGAGGAAGCCGAGCAAGCCCCCGGACAAAGGAACGCAACTTCCCAACTGTGGCTGAGCGGTGGACTGGTGTCGGAGGACGCCGAGAAACCAAGCGGAAACCCCGGAGGAGGAGGAACAATCCAAGTAAATCCGGTGAGAGGTGTGCAAGGACGAGTGTCTGATCAAGTACCAGCGGGCATATCGTAAAACAGTGACTAAGTGCTAACAGTAATGGCTGCCGACGTACTACGAGGAAGGGAGGAGGCGGCGGTTGAAATGTTTTCTGACATAGCGTGTGCCCCATTGCAATCTCAGGCTAGCGGGAATGGTATCAGAAACGGTGGAGGCAATACCAGTATAAAGGACATGTATAAAAAATTGGAGAAGCTAATGCGCGCCGAACAGGCAAAATGGTGGGAACACAAGTCACTTTCAAAATATCTGGAGGTAGGCAGGATCCCCGCGGCTTACGCATTATGCTGGCCTCCAGTTATGACAGTCCTAACCCGAGTATGCTACGAGAGTGGGGCGAATGTAATTTAGATTCCTCACGAAGATTGGTTGAGATTTTGGTAAAATATGCTGACATTGATAGGAATGATTTATTGACACAAATTGATGAGTTGAATCGACAAATAAGCCAAGTGGAGATAGATGGCACAACATCAAAAATACGGGATGAAATGCTGGCACGACTGAAAAAAGAGGAGGAAATAATAAAAAGGAGAAAAACTTACAAATTCCAAAGGGATAAAAACGACTATGACCTAGGTCAGATATTCACCTTCTCTCGCAGGTATGATGAAGCAAAGGCAGCACAAAAAGGAGATACAAGGAAAAAGGTCCCTGCTTTCTCAACAGTGTCAAGCAGGGGGCGGCCAACGACGCCTTCCATGTCTGATTTGAGCTCCTCTGTAGAAACAGAGTCAGAGACAGAGCTCTGTATGAGATCAACTGAAGGGGTAAATCAACAAATTCCAAAACACACAATAGGGGAAGAATTGAATTTTTTAAGAGAGACAAGACGACAAACCCTACGCCCCCGGAAAGAAAAATCCAGAACAGACAAAGGAGGAACACTAAACGAAGGGAGAGAAGAAGAAGGAGGCGCCAAATCGCAAACAAACAAAAAGAAGAACAACAGGGGTTGGCGCCGCCAATAATCCCAACAATGGAAAATGCCAATACAGTCATCAATTTATCTACCATCAATTTGGATGCGGCAGAGCAACAGCTGCGTGCGTTAGGGCTTACATATTGTTCTGAGAGTAATTTCGATTATCCACAGACACGTATAGATATATACAAATTCATCAGGAAACTAAAGTTACAAAAGTATCATCGGCTCAGACAAGATAAACACATCGTAAGTACAACATCAAAATCAACGAACTATATTAAGAGTACTTTAACAGCTTCAGATGTCAGCCTAATGTGCGACCTTCAGGAATTACAGACTGAAAGTAGTGAGTCCCTAGACATAGATTCTACACAACAACTAATGGTACAACAAGGAGTCAACATCAATGTAGCACCAATGACAAATTTCAAACCGAAATCAAAGTTTATTCCAGTCTCAACAAGAGATTCCATTGATACTTTTAGTGAAATCTTAATAAAGGAAAAAAGAACTCTAAATTTCAAAACACAAGCAACAAGGAGAAAACAAAATGCGTACTCAACTAAAATATCAACAACTTATTAGAAAATTGCGAGAGAACGAAACAGTGGTAGTGCGCAATTCGGATAAAGGTGGCAACGTGGTTGTTTGGCCAAAAACCCAATATATGAAGGAAGCAACAAAACAGCTAGGAGATCATAGCTGTTATAAGATCAGTAACAAACTAACTATCAAAACAGCACAAAATGAACTGCATACAAAGTTACTGGCATGGAAAAGTAGTGGCCTAATCAATTATGATGAACTGAGATTCTTAAAGAATGATCATCCAGTCTTGCCGGTAATGTATTTCATTCCTAAAATACATAAAGACAGCATCAACCCTCCCGGTCGGCCGATAATCTCTGCTATTCAAAGTCTAACAGAAAATGTTTCAGTGTATATTGACTCATTCCTACAGGAACAAGTGAAATTGTTACCGTCATACATACAGGACACAATGGATTTCTTGAGGCAAATGCATGGATTTCAGTGGCAACAAGATTTTTTATTGATCTCCATGGATGTCAGCAACCTCTACACGTCCATACAGCATCAAGACGGGATGAGAGATCTGGAACATTTCTCTGGGAAAGAGACCCATTGAATTCCATAACCACAATAGAATGTTAATTGACCTAACCAAGTTTTGTTTGTATAACAATTACTTTTTATTTGAACAACAGGTCTACCATCAAGTGAGAGGCGTAGCAATGGGTGCAAGTTTTTCACCCAGCTACGCCTGCCTCCACATGGGGTGGTGGGAGGAAATGGTAGTGAAAAACATATATGCAGAGGTATGGTCAAATAATGTAATCAAATGGGTCAGATTCATAGACGATTTATTTGTGGTCTGGCGAGGGGATAAGCAGAGTGCAGATGAATTCATAAAATATTTGAACAATAACAATGTTAACATTCAACTCACATATTCCATCAGTGAGAGTACAATTTGTTTCCTGGATGTAGAGGTGTACGTTTCCAAAAACATTTTGGAAACACGTTTACATCGCAAACCAACATCAGGGAACACCATATTGCACTCAAGTAGTTTCCATCCGAAACATACAATTCTCAGCATACCCTATGGGGAAATGCTGAGAATCCGTAGAATTTGCAGTAACGAAGTAGATTTAATCAGGGCGCAAAATGAGTGTAAATCTCGCTTCGTAGCAAGAGAGTATAAAGAAAAACGATCAATGATGCTATACAGACAAACTAGAGCCAAAACACGGGAAGATTTACTCTTCAAACCATCAGCCAGCAATGATAAAACGAATGAACAGTCCAGCGAGAGAAAGCAGCCCTCGCTTAATTCTCACATATAATAAGCAGAAGGACAGCCTCAGAAAAATAGTCAAAAACAATTGGCATTTAGTGCAAAATTACCCCATCATAGGGGATCAAATGCCAACTATTCCCCTGATAACATACAGGAAGGCACAAAGCACAGGTGACTATTTAGTTAGCAGCAGTCCAGAAGTCACTACAAGTACTAATTGGCTGGCCAACCGTAAAGGGTTTGTTCGCTGTGTGACATGCAGGGCTTGTAAATATGGGGAAAGTAAAACGTCGTTTTTAACAACTTTTAAAAACAAACCTACGGTCATAAATAAGTTTTTGACCTGTAAGTCCGAGTTCGCCGTATATGTGCTGGAGTGCTCTTGTGGACTGCGGTATGTGGGAAGCACAAAACTGCAGGTCCACAAGAGAATACTCCAGCACATGCGGGCCATCATTAATAAAGATACTACGTATCCGGTGGCCCGCCACTTTGAAGCGGTCCATTCAAGCAGTTTGGATCATTTAAAGTATTATGCAATAGATAGTGTCCCTCCACCAAGAAGAGGAGGAAATAGGGAGGCTAGTCTAAGGCGACTCGAAACAAAATACATTTTAGAACTAGACAGTAAGAGTCCGTGCGGGCTAAATACAACGGAAGACTTACATACCTGGCTTTATCTGATATAATGATTCAATTTTAGATTGGTACACAAAATGAACAAACAGGAATACTTTTTTATCCATTAAGATTTTATTACGCTGACCTCATCCCCTAGTACGAATTCTTTCTTTTTAGCGTAGTTGTAAAACATGGGCTCATGTAACAACACGCAAATTATTTTGCACTGAAGCACTTTTACAGGTTGGAGATAAATGCACTTATATATATATTTTTTTAAGAAATATACATTTTGCACATAGAGGATATTCACTCAAAAATGAAATCAACTGTTTACGGGTAAAAGAAATGTTTACATACATTGGCTTATTTTGCACAAATATTAATGTAATTATTATTATTAGATTTATAGAAAGCACATCATTTTAAAATGTGTATTTATTCTATTTTAGTAACCAAATGCGTATTTTGCACATGGTTGATGATGTTTGACTTTTAAAATCATGATTTTTAAGTTTTATGCATTTATCCGAACTGGGTTTAGCAAAGTGTACTGAATGTTAAAAGCACTGATTTGTATAATGATTGACAGGTACTAAAGATCGAATCCAATGCTTGCATATATAGGTAAACATATATGATTTAAACATAATAATAATCTGTAAACAGAGGTGAAACCTCAATGTGTAGATGTGGGAAACACACGAGCAGTCTGTTTTCCAGTTTCACTATGGTTGGTGGGAGGAAAAAAGGAAAATGAGAGAAAAATGCACTTGTCACTTTAAAAACGGGGAGAAACAAACGTAGTGTGTCATGTGATCAAGGACCTTGGTGGTTCAAAACGCGTCATGGCGGCTATGCACAGAAAAATAAACGAAGATTGCACTTATCAAGTGGAGTTCATGCCTTTTTTGGTTCTGAGCAGTGGAACTTGGGAGAAAAGGAATACTGGAGGATATATATATATATATATATATATATATATATATATATATGTACCAATAACATAAAATCTAATAAAAAAACATTCTATTATAAATTAAAACATTAAACTATTAAAAAATCTTCAAACTTAAATTTCCCACTCCAGTCAGTGCAACAGTGGGGAAAGTGTTGGATAGCAGAGGGGTAAAAATTGCTATTCCCACTCCAGTCAGTTCAACAGTAGGGAAGGTGTTGGATAGCGGAGAGGTAAAAATTACTATTCCCACTCCAGTGAGTGCAACAGTAGGGAAAGTGTTGGATAGCGGAGGGGTACAATTTACTATTCCCACTCCAGTGAGTGCAACAGTAGGGAAAGTGTTAGATAGCGGAGGCTAAAAATTACTATTCCCACTCCACTGAGTACAACAGTAGGGAAAATGTTGGATAGCAGAGGGGTAAAAATTACTATTGCCAATCCAGTGAGTGCAACAGTAGGGAAAGTGTTGGATAGTGGCGGGATTAAAAATCTTCAAACTTAAATTTCCCACTCCAGTGAGTGCAACAGTAGGGAAAGTGTTGAATAGCGGAGGGGTAAAAAATGCTATTCCCACTCCAGGGTGTGCAACAGTAGGGAAAGTGTTGAATAGCGGAGGGGTAAAAAATGCTATTCCCACTCCAATGAGTGCAACAGTAGGGAAAGTGTTGGATAGCGGAGGGGTAAAAATTACTATTCCTACTCCAGTGAGTGCAACAGTAGGGATAGTGTTGGATAGTGGCGGGATAACATTTACTATTCTCACTCCAATCAGTGCAACAGTAGGGAAAGTGTTGGATTGCAGAGAGGGAACAATTAATATTCTCACTCCAGTCAGTTCAAAATTAAAAACAAACAAAATATTAACAACTAAAATATTTAAAAATCAAAATAAATAAAAAATATAAAAATATGTTAAACATTAAAGTGCAAATATATTTAATATCAAAATTTAAAAACGTATTATAATGTTAAATGCATATGACAAATACCTACAAATATTATAAAATAAAAATAATTTTCAAACAAATAAATATTTTTAATTAGAAATTATTTAAAAACAAAAACATTAATTATTACATACATTTACTATTTTATTTCCTACCCTATAATACCACACAATTCACAACCCACATCTAAATTTAAAAAAAATGTACTTCCATTATTAACATAATTAATTACCAAAAAGAAATATTATTAATTAAAAAACAAATTCAAACTCATAAAAAGTAATTAACTTACCACACCCTATAATCCCCACAACGCACAGCTAAACTTAAACTTTAAAAAATTAATTACACAATTAAAACTTATTTTAAATTTAAAAACTAATAGTACTTCACAACTAATTATAAAGTAAGTAAAATTAATTTACTCCCCACCCTTTACCCCTATAAAAGTAAAACCAACACACAAAAATGTAAACAATTACCCTAATGAAATATAAATTAATTACTTAATATTATTGATCAACTAATTATTAATTAATTAAACATAAATTACTTCCCACTCTTAACCCCTATAAACCCACAGCCCACATCTAAAATTAATTACACAATCTCCATAATTAATTTACAATCAATGAATTAATATTAATTAACAGCTAATTTGCTTTATTAATTAATTGCAAATAAATTACTTCCCACCCTTTACCCCTATAAACCCCACAACTTGCACCTAAAATTAATTACACAATTTCCATAATTAATTTACAATGAATTAATATCGATTAACAACTAATTATTAATTAATTACAAATAAATTACTTCCCACCCTTTACGCCTATAAACCTCACAACCCGCACCTAAACAAAATGACACAATTACCATAATTAATTAACAATTAATTAATTAATATTAATTTACAATCAATTAACAATTAATAATTAATTACAAATAAATTACTTCTATAATTAACACTATAAAATCTCAATTAAATAAATATTAATTAATAAAAAATAATCATGAATTTATTATAAATAAATTACTTCCCACCCTATTCCCCTATAAACCCACAACCCGCTACGGAACTGAAAAACGCAAAATTTCATTAAAATAAAATTGATAACGACTAAAAAATGTAACACATATTTAAAAAGCATAAACAATGCTTATACAAAAACATACATCACTTACATTTAAAATATAAACTAAAATATATAACACTAATTAAAAAATCGATATTTTAAACTATATTTTTGCAAACAATATTAATGACTTCTATATTTTTGAAAACGATATTTCTTACCTTAGATTCGATATTCTTGACCACAACATTCTTGCTGTCGATATTTCTGTGTCACGATATTTCCAACTCGATATTTGTGTAAGTTGACATTTCCAACTCGATATTCTGTCTGAATACCTTTTAAAGGTATGTGCTGCGTTTGGCTGGAAATGTAGCAGTATTTGTTAACATATCTAAAGTAAACAACAGAAAATAAAATGATAACATACACAAAGCAACATAAGAAAACAATTAAATCATAATAAGGGACAACAAAACAACATAGGACGCAACACAACCACCACAGTACTACACAACTTCTCATTGTAATAATGCAGTAATAAATAACAAAAGGGCGCATCACTTCCACAATAAAATGCCACACAACAGATGTGTATAAACATTCCTGCCAGGTATTAAGCACCTTATCAAGGAAACAAGCCAACCAGTACTTCTAGTCCAGGCAGTGATAGCAGTGACAATGAGTACAGACCAAGAGGGAGGGGTTGACCATTTTATCAGGGACAGCCACAGATGTTTCACCCACCTTCACTAAGGCCAGGTTTTGGCTGGCCTTATATATATTCTTCAGTGCAACCCTTCAAGTACCATCCGAATCCACAACCTTTTTTAGCAACAGGCCGGGGCAGAGGAAGAGGCAAGCAAAGAGGTCAAAAGATCCAATGGGAGGACCTCCATCATATGACAACACTGAGCATGGCTTTGGACTTTATGCCTGGGGACAAGCAAGGAATAAACTTGGTAATGAATCTCACAGGCATTCCTCTAACCCCTGAACAGGAGCTAGTTTTGAATAAGGGATTGGGTTTTGTCTAAGGATGGGCGGTTAACTCCACTCCGCCAGCGAAGTTTGCGGTGTTTTAGAACTCCGCACTCCATTTGGAGTGCGAAGTTTTCCAAAACTCCACAATCACAGCGGAGCAGAGTGTGCCGGTGCTGCTGGGAGACTTACCTTCCTCCCAAATCGGTGTCCTGCTCCTGCTGCTGGCTCCACTCGGCTTCTGCTGCTCCGGTTCAATTAACAGGAAGAACTGCTGGTGTACTGCATGAAGGCATGCCTGACCCTATCATGGGATTTCATAGGGTCAGGCATGCCTTCAAACAGTATGCCACGCGCACTGCAGTTCTTCCCGTTAATTGAACCTGGGCAGCGGAAGCCAAGTAGAGCCTGCAGCAGGAGCAGGACACCGATTTGGGCGGAAGATAAGTCTCCCAGCCAGCAGGCCTTACTATGCGGGAGGGAGGGTGGGGGGCCGGGAGTTTAGCAGGGAGGTGCGGGGGAATGGGGGGGCAATGAGTGACTCCTCCAGGCCACGAAACTCTGCGGAATTTCACTGAGTTTTCCAGTAACTCCGTGAAATTCCGCAGAGTACCACTACGCAAGCTCCCCCCAGGGTTAGTTTTTCCCCAAAAATAATGATTGACACATTTCAACTGTGGTGTGGGTTGGTGTAATGTTTTAGAAAAATCAGATTAAAAGTGTTTTTCCACAAAAAAACCCAGAAATGATGAGTCAAGGGGATACAGGACTACATCCGGAATCAACCTTTGTTAACCCAACTTTCACCTGAAATTACAGCATTTGAACAGGCTGTGATCCATTATATGTAAAACATGGGGGGGACATCGGTTACATCACGGTGTTTACACCGCAATACCTTTACAACGCGGGTATTACAACGCAAGTCATTACAATGACTTGCGCTGGATGGCGCTCTAAGCTAAGGAATAGTATGATTTACTATTCCAACACCTTCCCTACTGTAACGTAGGCTGGAGTTGGAATAGTAAATCATACTATTCCTAAGTCCAGCGCCCTCCAACGCAAGTCGTTGTAACAACTTGCGTTGTAATGCCTGCGTTGTAAAGGTATCGCGGTGTAAACACCGCGATGTAGCGTCGTATATTCCATGGGGGACATCAACCAAGACACGTTCAGGAACCTTTCCAATGTAGAGAGACATTGGGGCCGATTCCGATTCGGGCCGGAAAACGTACCGACCGACTCAGAGCCGGAATTTATTCCGACCGACACGTACCGGTGCAGCCCGACCCGCAAAGTACGATGAAAAGCGTGCAAAATCCGACCGACTCGTACGGAACACAATACGAACGACTGAACCGCGCAGAAAACAGCTATCCGGCCGGAAAAGCACGCAAATCGAACCGACCGATACGCACCAGGAAGAATCCCGAACGAAACGTACCCGCGAACTCCGTCCCGCCAAGTACGATGCAACGCATGGAAAACACGACCGAGTCGCACGGAGTTCAAGCCGTACGACCGACACGCATACAAAACAGCGAGCCGAAGCAACCCAATACACCGCGACCAACGCGTACGCAGCACAGAAAAGAGCACAAACACAGCGTGAACGAATCGGAGAAGCTCGCACGAGACAACTGCAGGGTCCGACTCGGTCAGAAGAACGTCTCCTACATGCACAAAAAGTACAAAGGAAAAAACACAAAAAAAGGGGGAAAACAAGCAATTACAAAGCCAATAAATACTGGGGGGGACATGGAACAAAGACACACCCACAACTCCACCCATATAAAGGACACAAATCCCTACCATGATCCTTTGCAAATTCAACTGACCTGCCAGCACTCAACACCAACAGACATCAACCACACACACACTCACAGCTCATCCATCACACAAGCCACACACCATCAGCACCTCAACAAATAGCACCCTCACATACACCCAGCAAAACACACACTCACACACCCTCACTTGCACACCCCCACACACAGCACTCACCAACACCACCCATCACCATGCCCCCAAAGAAGAATCCAAAGTTCCTAGATAGTGAATTGGAAGTCCTGGTAGATGAGATCCTCAGGGTAGAGCCACAGCTGTTTGGTACACTGGTCCAACAGACCCCCATGTCGCAGAAAACCAAGATGTGGGAGAGGATCGTCGACAGGGTGAACGCACAATCACCATGTTTGCGCACAAAGGAAGACATCCAGAACAGGTGGTATGACGTGTGCAGGAGGGTCAGGGACCTACTGAAGAAGGACTACCTCTTGAGCCAACACACCGGCAGTGGCCCTCCTGCCAAACCAGTATACCTCAGGCCCTGGGAGGAGAAGGTGCGGGCCATCCTTCCACCAGTGAGCGTATATGGACTAGAAAACATCCCAGAGCCTGGTGAGTACACAACAAATGTACACAATATTGTGCGACAATACACACACATCACTGTCAAGGGGAGAGTCAAACCATGCACCCTTAGCAAATACACACCAACCAAAACATAATCATCCCAAGATGTGTATGTCAGTCAGATAAACACAACACATGCCATCTCATAGTGATATGTAACTGTGTCATCACATGTACAAACACAACTACAAATACAGCTAGGCAGTGGCACAAATATAACTAACAAACACAGCCAGACATGTAGCCACCACTACAACACCACCTCACAGGGAAGCCCACTGAAAGGAAGGAATCCTGTGTATGCTGGGCAAGTCAGTGTAGCCAATAGCATCATGGGAGTTGTAGTCACAGATATTGCCCACCCTCACAATGCGCCCATCAATACCACCATGAACCATGCTCACTTCACAGGGAGTGGAAAACAACTGACAAGATGGCTGACACTGGCTACTGCTGTGGGGAGCACAAGGCCCTGCTGGCAACTGTGCACCAACAAACAGCAGGACACCACTGACTGACATCCTGAGAGCAAACTTGCACTCCCTGCAATGGAAGCACGTTCCATGGTGGGATATCTGGCTGGGTGGGAAGGAGGACTGACAGCACTGACCATAGTTACCATCAGCTCTACTCACACACACCCCTAACACAAACTCCACACAACTCACCTGGGAGAATGCATTGCCTCACACTCTAATCAAATATCCCACAAAGAACCACAACCCTGGGTCATGCTGTGTGAAGCACAGGGACACACATGGGACTTGTAGCCAAACTAACCCCAGGATAACACTGTCAGCCATCTTGTCAGCACAGGCACACAACCCCACAGGGAAGCAGAGTCAAAAGGAAGGAAGCATGGGCATGCTGGGAAAGGGGGTGGAGGCAATAGCATGATGGGAGTGGTAGTCACAGCCCAACATCTCCCACCCACATGGCCCAGCAAGCTCACACCCAAGCATGCACACCTCACAGGGAGTGAAAAGCCACTTCAAAGATAGCTGACACTGGTGCTCAGTTGTGGGGAGCACATGGCCCTGCTGGGAACTGGGCACCAACCAACAGCAGGACACCACTGTCAGCCATCTTGCCATTGCTGTCACACTCACACACAGTGAAGTCCACTCAAAAGGAAGGAAGTATGGGCATGCTGGGAAGGGGGGTGTAGGCAATAGCATGATGGGAGTGGTAGTCACAGCTCAACATCCCCCACACGCATGGCCCAGCAAGCTCACACTAAAGCATGCACACCTACCAGGGAGTGAAAAGCCACTTCAAAGATGTCTGACACTGGTGCTCTGTTGTGGGGAGCACAAAGCCCTGCTGGGAACTGGGCACCAACCAACAGCAGGACACCACTGTCAGCCATCTTGCCATTGCTGTCACACTGACACACAGTGAAGTCCACTCAAAAGGAAGGAAGTATGGGCATGCTGGGAAGGGCGGTGGAGGCAATAGCATGATGGGAGTGGTAGTCACAGATATTGGTCACCCTCACAACTGTCCCATCAACACCACCCTGAACCATGCGCACATCACAGGGAGTGGAAAAGAACTGACAAGATGGCTGACACTGGCTACTGCTGTGGGGAGCACAAGGCCCTGCTGGGAACTGTGCACCAACCAACAGCTGGACACCACTGACTGACATCCTGAAAGCCAACTTGCACTCCCTGCAATGGAAGCACGTTCCATGTTGGGATATCTGGCTGGGTGGGAAGGAGGACTGACAGCACTGGCCATAGTTACCAGCAGCTCTACTCACACACAACCCTAACACAAACTCCACACAACTCACCTGGGAGAATGCATTGCCTCACACTCTAATAAAATATCCCACAAAGAACCACAACCCTGGGTCATGCTGTGTGAAGCACAGGGACACACATGGGACTTGTAGCAAAACTAACCCCAGGATAACACTGTCAGCCATCTTGTCAGCACAGGCACACAACCCCACAGGGAAGCAGAGTCAAAAGGAAGGAAGCATGGGCATGCTGGGAAGGGGGTTGGAGGCAATAGCATGATGGGAGTGGCAGTCACAGTTATTGGTCACCCCCACAACTGTCCCATCAACACCACCCTGAACCATGCGCACATCACAGGGAGTGGAAAAGAACTGACAAGATGGCTGACACTGAGTACTGCTGTGGGGAGCACAAGGCCCTGCTGGGAACTGTGCACCAACCAACAGCAGGACACCACTCACTGACATCCTGAGAGTCAACCTGAACCCACTGCAAGGGTGGCATGCTTCATGGTGGGACAACTGGGCTGGGGGGAGAAGGAGGGCCGGATGTCAACCAAATACAACCAATGCAGGCCATGTACACACCCCAACATTCATATTGAAATGCTCAAAGTATGCAGGACAATGTGCTACACCAATATCAACCTCTGACTGTGACAACTTAGGACAATGCAATGTACAGGCCCGCATCCAGAGGTACAGTCACAACTGTCAGGTGTGTGAACCATTGATGCCTGCAGAAACATAACATACATTGTGTGTGTCTCCCAAAAACAGGTGATGATGGGGACACAGCAGCAGACGCTGAGGAGTCCCTGTCCCAGGCTCCAGGGGAAACGGAGCTCACTGGTGTGGAACAGCCTCTGCCCTCCTCGGATGACAAAGACCTACCTGGTACCTCCGGAGCGAGTCATCATGCAGCATCAGCAGGACCACCAGCTGCACCCCCTGCACCCACCCCTCCAACGACTGACAACACACAAACCACCCCTGCCGACACGGACAGACCAAGGAGCACCACCACCACCAGCACACGGACCCTGGCCCAACGTGGGGCTATGGACACCAACACCACCAACAACCCCCAAGGGGGCCCAGGGTCACCTGTGCGTGCCACCTCAGGTACTGCACGTGTCGCCAGGGGTGGTGGGAGGGGTGGTAGACATAGGTCGCTGCTCGCAGAGGGGTCTGGACTGCATGATGACCCACAACTGGTACGCATAGCCGATGCGTACCAGACCAGCACCGGAGAGCTCAGCCAGGTAGTGGGGATCCTCAGGGACATACGACAGCAGCAGGCTGCCCATCATGCCCGCTTGGACTTACACATGTCCCGCATGGAGTCCAAGTGGGACACACTGCAAGAAATGACGGCGGTGCATAGGGACATATTACAATGCCTCCGCCAGATGAGCAGCAACATGTCAACACCTCCCTGTGTGCCCACAACATCTGGTGCTGAAACAACTGCAACTGCCACAGGGAGGGAGGATGACTCTGGCATAGAGTCCCCTGCACCGCAGCAGCCTGTACTTGAGGGTCGCCCCCCAAAGAAGAGGGGTCGTCCGAGGAAGGGCAACTCAGAGGCCGATGGCCATGCGCAACCCCCAGGAAGCCAACACCTGTTCTGGATAATCACCTTTGTGCGCAAACTGTTCACCCTGTTGAATGCAACACAACTCCCCCACATGACATGGGGAGTACAAGTTGGACCAATGTATCAGATGACTGTGGACTTTACTCAGGACATATCTGCTACCAGGACTTCCAAATCATCTAGGAACTTTGGATTACAATCACAATGTACAGCACCCACTATCCTGTGCACTATACTCACACATGTATGACAATAAACACACTAATACACCATACCTGCCTCTGTTGTGATTCCAACGTGGTTTCTGTCATGGAGATGATGACCTGCGAAATTACACTGTGCATGCTAACTGCTACAGCAAGTACAACACCGTCATGTGAGTCACGGCGACGTGACACATATGAGGGAGACACACCACCAGGGCTACACAACATATACACACCAAGGCCATCTGACTCATCGCCTACACTGATGTTGCCAGGAAATACGGTGCAATGCACAGACACAACACCTATACAGTCTTTGTGAACTAGCCCACTGGTGCAGTAAGCAAATGTCAGTCAGATGTGTGACCACAGACAACGCACATCACAAAGTGAAGCACAGGTTTATTACACATTTGCAACATGTTGTAACCACTACAGATGCAAGGTAATCCCACCTGGCAGTGGGCACACAGTCAACAAGTGTAGAAGGAAGGAAGTCCATGGGTGTGGCGCACATCACCTGTAGGGACACGACAGCTACCACCCTGGAAGTTTAATCACGGTGTCGGGGGATCACTGTTGACTAAACAACTCTGAAAGTACCCTGTGAAGGACAGAAATGACACACAGTCAAAAGCACTGAAGAACAGGACAGAACTGCAATACTCATGCCCAAAACATGTCACAAGATACCCACCCAGAACCAAGTTAGCATGTCAACACTGTTGGGGAGTACAGACTACCTGTAAGGACACATCGCTACACGCATACAGTCATGTAGCACATGGCCACACTCAAACAGCACCAGAGCCCCACCAACACATATCATGCATACTCACATCATTGACATGACATCTCCGGATACTCACATTCAGCTGAAGAAGTTGGTGATGAGCTGTGTGCGGACATCACCATCATCATCATCATCATCACTGGCATCGTGGTCCAGGCCAGGATCCTCCACAGGTGGCGGATGTTGGTCATCGTCATCCAGGATGAGAGGCAACTCCTTCCGCACAGCCAGGTTGTGTAGCATGCAGCAGACGATGACAATCTTGCACACCTTTGCTGGGGCATATGGGAGGGCCCCTCCTGTCTTGTCCAGGCAGTGGAAGCGGCTCTTCAGGAGACCAAATGTCCGCTCAATCACTCTCCTGGTCCGACCATGTGCCTCATTGTAGCGCATCTGGGCCGGTGTCACAGGGTTCCTGAGGGGCGTCAGCAACCACGGCATGTTGGGGTATCCAGAGTCACCTACATATGGACAAGTGCACATTAGCAGATTTGGAAAAGAGGGTGGAATACTACATTGCAGAACACACACAATGGTACAAAGTCAGTACACACCGACAAGCCAGGCACGCTGGTTCCGAATCTGGGACATCATCCTCGGGATGCGACTACTCCTCATCACGTAGGCATTGTGTGCAGAACCGGGGAAACGGGCACACACGTGTGAGATGCTCACATCTGCAAGACATACCACCAGTGCATTGACCGAATGGTAATGTTTGTGGTTCCTGTATGCCTGCTCATGTGCCTGTGGTGGTATCAAAGCCACATGTGTCCCATCAATGGAGCCAATGACATGCGGCATCCTCCCCAGGGCATAGAAGTCACTCTTCACGTCAGTGAGTTGTTGAGGTCTAGGGAAATAGATGTACTGGTTCAGGTATCTCAACATAGCCTCCAAAACATCGCGTAGCACACGGCTGAACATGGTCTGTGACATCCCACCAGCAGACGCCACAGTGTGTTGAAAGGTACCGGTGGCAAAGAAGTGTAGGGCTGCCATCACCTTCACCTTGGGAGTCAGCGCTGTGGGGTATGTCCGGCCAGGTTGCAAATGTGGGGCCAAGCGCACGTCAATTCCTCAATCAGCGGCCTGGTGAAGCGGTACCGGCGGATGCAGTCCCGTTCCACCATGGATGCAAGGTCAGGGAATGGTCTATGGACAGCTGGTGCCCTGCAGTGCATAGGTGAAGAAAGAAAGATTGTCAGTCACCCCACATATGTGGCATTGACCATACTCAATATCACATGATACATCATTATGAGACACAAGTACATGATGTGTGCAGTTCCGTAAGGACATGTATGGCACCTACATGGCCAACATCTAACATCACAGTTCAACAAGTGGCATCAACAAGTCCCAGGTTGTGCCATGGGATATCATGAGGCCGTGTCACAGTTCCCATCTACTGCTGCCACGTTCCAAACACACCCCACAGTGACATGTGAGGACAGATGTGCCCCAGGCATCACAGCTCATCGACAGGTAGATTCCCAGGGACCCTGTATTGCCACATGGACACTGGCATGACATGGTGCATCATGAATACACCACAGCAAAACAACCATGACCCCCACAGGTAGTGGTCCCTGTTGCCTCGGCAGGACAGACATGGACGTCTGTGACACACACACGCACAACATCAAAGTTCATGCACAAACAACGTGGATGTGGAGACTGTCTCCCATTGTGCACATGGAATCAGAGACATTGTAAACACAACATGCACACAGACTGTGGAGGACCATCACTATTGTGGCAATGGGTCACCCTGGGACGTACATACCGTCCCACATGGGACTCAGGGGGTATGTGACATGACATACACATACACCACCGTGAAATGTGACCATGCCACATGCTCAGGAATGAACAGTTGCACATCACAGTGGTCATGTGCACGACACACCAAGGATTCTGTCCCCACGAACACGTGCACAGCCTGGGAGTGGCTGCCCCCAAGTGACACCCACAGAACAACATGTTCACCCCCATACACGGAATAGGTAATGCAGCCTTACATGCCTTAGGATACAGTGTGGACAGGCTGTGGTGTTGTAGGTGTGCCCCTCACTCCCTGGGAAGTATATGTGGCTGGCATATGTTCACCTGTGACAGGCATGGTGACATATGCCAGTGACTTGTACAGGGACGCGTTGTACAGCAATGGACCGATCGGTGCGCACACATTGGCCATTGCATTCAATGCAAGCGGGTATGCGTTGGACAGCAATGGACCGATCAGTGCGCACGCATTGGCCATTGCATTCAATGTGAGCGGGTACGCGTTGTATCCAGGGTACGCGTTGTAGAGCAATGGACCGATCGGTGTGCCCGGCCGGCCCATTGCATATGATGTGAGCAGGTACGCGTTGTAGAGCAATGGACCGATCGGTGTGCCCGGCCGGCCCATTGCATTCAATGTGAGCGGGTACGCGTTGTATCCCGGGTACGCGTTGTAGAGCAATGGACCGATCGGTGTGCCCGGCCGGCCCATGGCATATGATGTGTGCGGGTACGCGTTGTATCCTGGGTACGCGTTGTAGAGCAATGGACCGATCGGTGTGCCCGGCCGGCCCATTGCATTCAATGTGAGCGGGTACGCGTTGTATCCCGGGTACGCGTTGTAGAGCAATGGACCGATCGGTGTGCCCGGCCGGCCCATTGCATATGATGTGTGCGGGTACAGCGTTGAACTGCAATGGACCGATCGGTGTGCCCGGCCGGCCCGTTGCATATGATGTGAGCGGATGCGCGTTGAACAGCAATGGACCGATCGGTGTGCCCGGCCGCCCATTGCATATGATGTGAGCGGGTACACGTTGAACAGCAATGGACCGATCGGTGTGCCCGGCCGGCCCATTGCATATGATGTGAGCGGGTACGCGTTGTATCCCGGGTACGTGTTGTAGAGCAATGGACCGATCGGTGTGACCGGCCGGCCCATTGCATTCAATGTGAGCGGGTACCCGTTGTATCCCGGGTACGCGTTGTATCCCGGGTACGCGTTGAACAGCAATGGACTGATCGGTGTGCCCGGCCGGTCCATTGCATATGATGTGTGCGGGTACGCGTTGTATCCCGGGTACGCGTTGTAGAGCAATGGACCGATCGGTGTGCCCGGCCGGCCCATTGCATTCAATGTGAGCGGGTACACGTTGTATCCCGGGTACGCGTTGTAGAGCAATGGACCGATCGGTGTGCCCGGCCGGCCCATTGCATTCAATGTGAGCGGGTACGCGTTGTATCCCGAAATACGCGTTGTACAGCAATGGACCGAACGGTGCGCACACATTGGCTGGGGCCTGGCATGGCAACGGATGCGTTTTCGAAGCTCCAACGAGTCTGATGCAGTGAATTCAGTTGGCCAGCCACAACAATGTTGCAAAATCATGGGTGTCATGAAGTTGAAGATTTGAAGGATGCTGTGGGCGTGTATTAGTGCTGCTATTCCATGGATTGGTCAGATTCAGAAGATGCAAACGACTTGGACCTATCACTTTGGACACATGGGACAGTATCTGCCTCTGCAGCACACATATAATGCTGGCTGTTCCCCTGAGAGGTCACTTGCCTGCACTACATGCTCCAGGACGACATCTGCCACCAACACTGCTGCTGTTTATGCATCCTCTGGCTCCTGCAATGGCACGTACTGTGGAGAGAGCCCCAGCCTTCAGCCTTGAGGAGACCCAGGCCCTGCTGGACAGCCTCCTTCCACAGTACAGCAAGCTGTATGGGAAACCAGGGGAGCAGGTGAGTGTGCTGTCCACTGCATCACTAATTGTGCATGTTGTCTGACTAGCAGGACTTTCAGTGTGCACACCACTGGCTAGCATGCACACTGAGTAGTTGTCACACCCCAAAGTGTGCAGTTACATGCACTGAACTGGTACAGTGCAGTAACAGTGCATTCCAACTAGGTTTACTTCCCATGCAATGATACCATGTAGTGACTGCTGGCAAACTGTTCATAGCCATTGTTGCACTGCCTGTGTACATCATATGCCCATGTGATTGAGACATGTATATCCAACTGTGTGATGCACGTATATGTTGCATGTGTAGTAATGGACTTTTCACTTTGTCATCCTCACAGGTTGATGCCCACCAGAAGCAGGACATCTGGCTGACCATCGCCCGGAAAGTAAGATCCGCGGGGGTCTACAGGTGCAGGATCCGCAACTGCCAAAAGAGGTGGCAGAACCTTCGTGGCTGGACCCGGAGGATCGCAAGGGTCCAGCTGAAGCTGTCGCCTCCTCGCAGGAGGGGCGGACACCGGACCCTGACCCACCACATGCTCCGGATCCTGGCGGTGGTCTTCCCTGACCTGGATGGGCAGCTGAAGGACAGACAGCAGCAAGGAGGGGGTGAGTCCATGACTGCACTGTGCACTTTGTCTGACATGCTATGTGCCCTCCTCTGGCCTGGTTAAACTTCCACAGTACATCAGTCATGTGGTCCAGGACCCATGTCCCTCATTTGTGACATGCCCACTTCTCCTCTGATACGCATATGTGTGGCCCTTATAGTCAGGAAATTGTGTCATTTGGGGACTGTGTCATTGCATTTTGCTTTGCTCAAGGTGGGGGACAGCATTTGTTCCCGTGACTATGTTGTGCGATTCAGGGGTGGGTCAATTGCTTACACAATGCCTAAGTTCTGACATGTGATCTGGGTGTAACTTTGATATGTGGTCCGCTTGCTGCTCTGACTCACCACATGTCCCTGGGGAATTTGGCACACACCCATGCTGCTGGTGGGAACAATATTTGGGCCTCAGGAGTATGTGTATCCAGTGTGTCACACATGCTTAGCCACCTGCCTACTGTCCAGGACTCATCCCTCTTACAGGTGGAGCTGGACAGTCATGCCTACTCCAGGGCATACAATACACTCTGTACTCCCACTCCCGTGTATCATCTGGCATGTTGTGATCAGTGAAATGTACCCTCAGGTGTCTGCCTCAGTCTCATTGTGCTGTGTCTTCGTTGTCAGGACTACTGGTATGTTTATCAGTTAGGGCTCAGCATGCCATCTGAGATGTGACCATGATAGACGATACTTCTGTGACTTATAGGTGTCTGATCACTTGACTGTGCACACAGGTGTTTGCGACTGTGACTTTCAGGCAGCTGTATTTTCATTCACAGCACACTGTGAGGTGCTCATGTTCAGAGAGTTGTGTTTCATGTCCCCCATATGTCCAGTTGGTATGACGTGGACAAATAGTAGTACAGATGATGTGGTTTTGGGGGATGGACATGTGCACTTGTCAGTCACATAACTTGCATTCCCCATGCCCTCGGATTGTGACACAGTACAGACTGTTGTTGGCTGGCTGCCATGACCATGTGACTTGAGACAGTAATGTATGACTTTGCACGCATTCCTGTGTCATGGCATTAAACTTCCTGGGACTGATCCTGCAGGGCAGTGACATGTGCAACTTGCACCCCATTGTGGCATTGACTATCCGGACATGGGTGCATCATGGTGTCTGGTGCTGGTATGCATCACATGCATTTCTAATTAGACTCTGGCCATCCCTTTATCCGGACACCTGCACTGACTCAGTGGCAAGAGATGTGATGTGTGCATGTTCACATACTTCACCGTGTTCCCTGCAATGTCCAACAACTGTGTAGGTGGTGCATGTGTCCACACTGGGGTCTTACCATCAGACAGGCACCAGACAGGCACCAGACAGATGGGTGCAAGGGCAGGAGGGGTGTGAGTCCCATGGTTGACCATCAGACTGACAATTGGCTTCCCCGAATCTGTGTGAGGACTTTAGGCAATGTTCAACTATGGATGCCAGGGCTTGCTCTGTAATGTGCTGTACTTACTGTGGTGTGTGTGGTCAGTGCAGGTGACTGATGTTTGTCTGTTTCCCTAATTGTTTGCAGATACATCCACGGCCACAGGAGGGGACAGCTCCATGGACCAGGAGGAGCAGCGGAGCCAGACTGGGTCAGCATTGGACGAGTGGTCAGAGGGACCCAGTGGCACGGAGGGCGAGGGGAGCCACACCGAGGAGTCCTCAGCACCATCCACCTCAGCTGGGGACCACAACAGCTCGGAGGATGACTCCCTTGTGGAGGCGGGTCTCAGCAGCCACCAAAGGCCAGCTAGTCTGTCTGGCCCCGCCACCACCACCACCACCACCGCCCTCCCATTGGCTCCCATTCCTGAGGTCCGTGGAGGCTCCCGTGCTCGGGAGCGTGTCTCCTTCGTGCCAGGCACCGCACCCCCTGCCCCTGTGTCCCCTGCTGCCCTGAGTGAGGAGTCTGTGTACCTCCTTCGGCAGCTCCATGTAGGGCAGACAGCAATGCTGAGTGTCCTCCATGCACACACCACTCTGTTGACACAGCTGGTGTCGTTCATGGAGGGCATCTCGACGGGTATGTCTGCCCTACAGAGGAGCAATAGGTCCATGGACTCCTCCCTGATGGCAGCAGTGTCCCTCCTCCAACAGTCCCTCACCCCTCCCACCTCTGCCCCATCCACACTTCCTGCCCCCTACCTGTCCAAAGCACATGCACACCTGCACAGTCACCCAAACACACAGACACGAGCAGCACAGACACACCCAAGAGTAAGGCAAGACGTGCACACAAGCATCCTCAGGGGACTGATACCACAGACACTGGGGATGGGGAACACACACACACACAGGCATCCACATTCACTCCGCAGTCCTCCAAATCCTCTCCCTCCAAGACCCCTTCCCTTGCCTCGCGTGCTACTCCACCTACACAGCAGATCTTCCTGTGTGACCTCGGCCTCTTCCCCTCCATTCCTGCTGATCCAGCACACCAGGGGAAGAGGAAGTCCACCCACACAGAGAGGAGTGCCCCTCGCCCCCGGACACCCTCCCCCAGGCGCAGGCAGACACAGGAGCCCATTAGGAAGTCCCCCCGGAGGAGGAAGAGCAAGACCCCACCACCACCACCACGCAGCTCCAGCGCCCAGTCTCTCTCCTCCATCCCCCAGGCCACCACTGCACAGGTTCCCCCGCCACACCCTGCCCCAGGTTCCCCACACACCGATACCGCATCCCCAGACTGCTTAGGCCCTCCCCCTGCCACTTGCTCTTCCACCCCAACCCAGACGCTCTGCCTGTTAGTGGCACTGTTGTGGGGACCGGGTGCCCCCCTCTGTCCTGCCCACCTTATCTGCCCACCCTTCCACTCCCTTGGAGTCATGCACTGCAGTGGAGTCCACAACCACCACGTCTGACTTGCACTGCAGTGGGTACCCAGTCCACTACATCAGTCCAGCCCACTGCAGTGGTTGCAGCACCCACACCAACTGACTTGTGTACCACAGTGGTGCCGGCCCCCCCTGAGTCAGACACCTCCACTGCAGTTGCCGGTGACACTCCTGCACCCGCCACCCCTTCACTGCCTCACTCTGCCATCCCCTGATCCTGTCCCTGCGGTGCCTGGCCTGCCCCTTGTATGCCCCTCCAAGGGGGATGTCCCCCAACCGTACCAGTGCAGGCAAGCAATGTGTGACCAGTTGTCACTTCTCACCCCGTTGGTACTGTGATTTTGGACTGGCCATTGGCCTTAGTTTCTTTTGGACTTCCGTGTTTACCCTGACATTTGCTGAATAAAGCCCCTTTTTGTTTACTTTTGGGTTTTCTTTTGATGTACATGATGTGGATGAGTAGCATCCTGCATTTGCAGTTGTAATAGTGTTCACATCAGGACGATGAAGTGTTGCAGTGATGGACTCCATGTGATCCATGGGATATGTGTCCTGTTGTAGTCTGGATCTATGGCATCCTTTGCTACAGTCTGAGGGTGTAATGTTCAGCATTTGACACAGGGATGTCCTTTTTGCATTTGTAAATGAACATCTTTGTCTTACACTGATGCACATCTGGTGGGCTTACCACTGTTCAATGTTCCGATTTCCCTGACTGTGTGCCCAGCTCCACTGGACATGCAGTTTTGCACATCAATGTCGAAGGACTCATCTGTGTATACAGTGCAACTTGCTTGACACGTGTTTGGTGTGTGTGCAGATGACTGACGTGACACTCCCGTACCCAGGCTGATGTGAGCAGAGCCTTCTGTGTGTTGTGGTTGTTGACTCACTGACGCATTGTTCTGCTGACATGTTTGGGTCGTGCACAGACAAGGTTTGGCACAGCGGACCTTCCACAGGAGTGGATTGCCCTCATGGCAATATGTAATCTGGTGACATTGCGTGGGCCTGTGTTGTGTAAGCATGTCTGTGCGTGTTCCCTTCCCTTTTCCTACACAGGCTGTGTCCCTAGGGATGTTCCTGTTTGTGATGCTTGCTGAGTTGTTCTGTGTTCATCCAGCATCTTGGACCTGGTTTCTCTGTGATGTGGGTGCATGGCAAACTAATGTTCATGAGGTTGTCATCCCAGGTTGTCTTTGTTGTCAGTGCTGGGGATGTGGGCAAACGCAGATGGGACACATTCAGGTTTCCCCTTGGCACTTGTTGTTTACACGAGTCATGTGATTTACAGTTTGTGTTAGCTTTCAGTGATTGTGACACGTTGTGCGTGTGACTGCTGCCACTCCTCAGGGTCAGAGCTGCAATGTTGGTAGTTGTGTACGTGTGTTCTTCGTGTGTCACCTTGGCTTCTTCATTGGTGTGTGACTATGGCCAGGATCCCATTGATTGTGGTGGATTTCACATCATGCCCATGTACGGCATACTGTGCTGTGTGTCAGACATTGACGAGTCTTGTTGACTGGCCATGTGTGATGGGTTTCTGCACCTTAGTTCCCACCACCACCCCTGGTATTGTCATGGGTGCATGTGCAATGTCACCAGTCCATGTGAGCTTCACTGCTGCACATTGGTGGAGATCAGGGTGTGTGGTGTTGAGTGTGTGCAAAAGTGAGTTGTTGCACGGCCAGACCCCTACCTCCATATTGGCCTTGGCTGGCAGGCCGTGCTGATTGATTGGAGCTTGTGTAGGTGTGATGGTAGTTAGTTGCTCAGGACACATGGCTGGGGTTCACAGTGTGAACGACATCTAACATTGTCATCACAGTGGGATTATCATGCAGGCTAGTGTCAGCACAATATGGGGTCCCTGGGGGTAGTGCTGTGGTGGGTCTGTCTCTTGCTGTGTTAGTTGCTGTTCCTACAAGCTTGTGTGACATGTGTAATTTGTGCTCCCTCTCATCTAACAATGCCTGATTGCCCACATAGGGGATTTGGATCCATGAGTTACTTTTGTGTGGCACTGTATGTGCATCTGTGTAATTGGTATTCAGGCCTCATCATGTGTTGTGTGGTTGCCTGGGGACACTGGCACCCCCCCCCTCACCTGTTGTGTTTGATGTGCAGTGTGGGTCTGCCTGTTTGTGTTTGTGCATCTGCACCACTGCATTGGCATATCTTTAGTGTTTGTGAAGAAAAGGTATGCAGTTCCTGTAAAGGAGAGGGAAGAGGGAAAGGAGGGGCAGGGCAGGGGACTGGCAAGGTCCCTAACTACAAAAAAGAGAATTTTAGTAGAAGAGGCGAAGGACTGGGAAGTCCTTCCTTTCGGAATGAGTGCCCTCACACACCCAGCCTGCTGGGTGTCATGCTTCATCATCGGGCATGCTCCTCGTCGGGTCGGCGCTGCAATACCCGACGGGCACCCTGTGCAGGTGCTCTTTGGCGGAGATCTTTTATTCCTTGCCGTATAGTGCGGTGGGTGTGAGGGGCCTTAACAGTGTAGGTGTGCAAATGTGTGAATTAAAACAGGGAAATAGAAGGGTCAGGTAAATTAAACTTTAATGATCCTGCCTTCCCCTGATTAAAAATGAAGTTGGCAACTCACTGCAAAAATCCTGCAGCGTGTTATGCTCAAACTTGTACGGTCAACATGTTTCTTGCCTGTTTAGTCAGAAGGATCTAGTGGCAATTCTTCAGGACCTAGTGAAAAATAAACCTCTACACTATAGTAGACTATGATGTTCTATCCTATTAACAAGAAGGTAGGGGGCACCAAGAGGTAAAGTACCTGATGATGCAGCAGCCAATCTGAAATGAGAAATACAAAAATGAAAACAATCCATATCAGAGAGCGATCATACTCTAAAATTCTGCCCTCTTATACCTCAATAGTGCCACCAGTCTGTGCACTATAACAAAAGTAATGTGCATTGCTAAAAAGTGGTCATGCTTGTCAACCACGATACCCATGCTGTGCTTAATGCCTTGGTATATGGAAAATGAAACACAGCGGGTTCGGATCATGCGGTGAGGAAGGCCGACTTTACTTCAAATAAAACCAGTTATTCCTCAGATGAGGGTACTACGCAAACAAGGAGGGGATCCTCTTCAAGCAGCGATTCTAGTACAGGCAGTTGGGGTAATTATAATCCTAGACGCAACATACGATCAGGTTACACCCACCACCCCATGCAACCCTACCCAGGTCCACCAATGTGGCACTTTCCAGGGTACCCACAGGGCCCACCATGTTATCCACAAGGGCCACCACAATTTTTGCTGGCAATAACCAGCCTTTTTAGGAAGAGGCTGGGGCAGAGGAAGAGGGCGGAGAAAAGGAAATGCCAAACAAGTACACTGGCAGGAGGACACTCAGAACTCCGTAGAGACCAGGAGTATGACCAGGGGGAAGAAAAACTAGTAGTGAATCTCTCCCCTAGGAACCTCACGGAGACAGATCTAGGAGTTCTGCGTAAAGGTCTGGGCTATGTTCCCACTCCTCGTACCGATTTTTTCCGTGATCAATGCGAAATACACAGCTTCTTTCGTAAAGTGAGACTTAATGCTTTTTTCAAAGACAGACCCACTCCAACCAGTAATGATTCAGGGTTACATAATCCCTCTACCTTTACACCTAACAATAGCATGGTGCCTAACGAAATCCTAACCTTTGAGCAGGCAGTGCTCAAAGACTTAAATAAGGACAGGTCTAGTATCCCTTTTCACAATTTCTCTAAGGAAGAATGGGCAGCGGCTAGATCTCTCGCTGATGACTCGAACATCACTATTAAGCAGGCTGATAAAGGAGGGGCCATTGTAATCATGTCTACTAGTGACTACGATACTGAATGTCTACGACAACTCAGTAAGGCAGAATACTACACCCCTATTTTTGTCAATCCTACTAAAAGACTGACCACCTTAATTTCATCTATGGTTTTTACAGCTGAAACAGAAGGCTGGATAAGCAAAAGGAGGCTGAATTCCTGGTCACAAGAGATCCTATAACGCCGTACTTTTATACTCTACCTAAAATACACAAAGGCGTGAGCCCAGTTCCGGGAGGCCTATCGTGTCAGGTATTGGTTCACTGTTGGAACCCTTGTCCAGGTTTTGTGATCATTTCCTTCAGCCACTAGTTAAGGAGACACCATCATTCCTTCTAGATACCACTGATGTACTCCGTTTGATAGAGGGTTTTCAATTTCAGGATGAGATTAATATGTTGGTAACCCTGGACGTAGAGGCGTTGTACACTAACATCCCTCAACGTGCCACTCTAGAAGTGATTGAGGATGCTCTCTACTCCACTGACTGGAACTCTCCCACACCGGTTTCTTTTATCATGGAATGTGCCACCCTTGCCCTTACCGAAAACTTTTTGAGTATAATAACAAACTCTACCACCAGACACAGGGTACTTCTATGGGCAGCACTTTTGCTCCAAGTTTGGCCTGTCTTTACGTGGCAGCTTTTGAAACTAGGCTCATTTTTGATGTTCGCAATCCTTATTTAAATAACTTGATATTGTGGAAGCGTTACATCGACGACATCTTGATTTTTTGGAAGGGAGATAGGACAACGTGTGACGATTTTTGTACATGGGTCAACACTTTGAACCCCTACCTTAAATTTACCCACACGATTTCTGACTGTAGGATCCCTTTCTCGATCTCAACATCTTCCTGACTGAGGGACGCTTGAGTACCAAACTGTATAAAAAGCCCACTGACAGTAACAGTCTCCTCTTGTTCAGCAGCCACCACCCCAGGGCCCTGAAAGATAACTTACCTTTTGGCCAATTCCTCCGTATCAGGAGAAATTGTAGCTCTGCCGAGGATTTCAAATCAGAAGCCAAGAAATTGGCAGCTAACTTACATGCACGGGAATATCCACGACATAAAGTAGCTGTAGCTATGAAAAGGGCTAGGCATAATAACAGAGAGGCCCTGTTGGAAGTTAATCACAAAGAACACATTGAGACTCTCACTTGTGTTACATCCTTCACCCCGATTCCAACAGGATTAGAAATATCATTCGCAAGCACTGGGGTATTCTCAACACAGGTGATCTAAGACTCCCCACACCCAGGTTTGCGTTCAAAAGAACAAGTAACCTCAAGGATATATTGATCCATACCAGACCCAAAACTAAAACTGTACCCACACAGAGAGTTCTATGGGACCTTCCACCAGTCTCGGGACACTACCCATGTGGGTCCTGTGTAGCGTGCACATTGACCAAACCCACCAAAGAAATAACTTTTTCTGATAATTTCACTTGGAAATTAATTAAACATACCAACTGCAACACTACTAACTGCATTTACTTGCTTTCATGCCCATGCAACCTTCGGTATGTGGGCATGACAACAAGGTCAGTAAAAACACGGATTGGGGAACACAAGAGCAACATACGGTGTCACAAAGTAACGACCAAACTTTATACACATTTTGAGACTGTTGGACACTCTTGTGACAACTTGAGTTGGGTTATTTTGGAAGCACATTCTGCTATCTCCCCAAGTGCACTTTTTAGGATCGAACAGAGATGGATTTTTCGTCTGGCCACTGATAAACACGGGCTCAACGAAGATATTCCTTGGAGTAGCCTTAACAGAATATAGCCGATACCATTCTGTTATGGCCAATTGTCTGGTTTTACAGTCACGCGCTAGATGCAATCTCTTATGCTCTATTTTGCACGTTCAAAGATGGCGCCTGTTGTGTCTTATGAGATTTTTGCCAAGATGGCCACCATACATTTCCACCCCTCTGTTTTCACAGCCATGCGCTATATACAATTTTTGTATGTTCCAATTTGCACGGTCTAAGATGGCGCCTGTTGTGACATTTGAGACTATTCCAAGATGGCCACCATACATCTCCACCTCTCTCCACCGGGGGCCTAGCACACACACTAGTCTCCAGTGTTCTTGTTGACATGTCCCCGCCCTGCGCGCCATTTCCGCTACCATTTAAATCCCCAGCCTGGCTGGGTTCATTACCTCCCGGATCCGGCAGTGCAGGGTAGGTCACTCGTCACCTGGGCGCGTTTTCTTGGTGAGTATAATCTTTCTCCCCAGTGCAGGAGGATCTTGGTTTGACTTTTGCCTGTACGAGGACACTTTCTTAGGCACAGGCTTGGACGCCGAATTTTGGCGTCGACAGCATACCCGCGATCTGGGGCACGCCCCTCACGATTCCATCTATCTGCAGGCGGCCCCCGGCATGCTGGCGCACTCGGCGGACGGAGCGGCTACCACTCTCCCTGAGGGGCGGCCGCACGCCTCGCCGGTGGGCAGGGGCTGGCTGCTGTGCCTGCTTGATCGTGGGTGACGATCCTAGACGTGGGGTCCTGTTTCTTAGCCACCTTATTGTTGCCTCTCGCTACATCAGAGGCTACCAACCCCAAATTTTGTCCATCATCCGCGTGTCTTGTGTACACGCTCACACTACTTCTTGTGGGCCCCTTCTTAGGACACTAACACTTTACCGTGTCCCACACTTGCCGTGAACTGAAGGGGCCTTTCTGAAGATAGTTTGAGGTGAGTTGCCTTTCACTCATTATGTTGCCACTTCTTTTCCGTTTTTAATTCCTCACCGCATGATCCGAACCCGCTGTGTTTCATTTTCCATATACCAAGGCATTAAGCACAGCATGGGTATCGTGGTTGACAAGCATGACCACTTTTTAGCAATGCACATTACTTTTGTTATAGTGCACAGACTGGTGGCACTATTGAGGTATAAGAGGGCAGAATTTTAGAGTATGATCGCTCTCTGATATGGATTGTTTTCATTTTTGTATTTCTCATTTCAGATTGGCTGCTGCATCATCAGGTACTTTACCTCTTGGTGCCCCCTACCTTCTTGTTAATAGGATAGAACATCATAGTCTACTATAGTGTAGAGGTTTATTTTTCACTAGGTCCTGAAGAATTGCCACTAGATCCTTCTGACTAAACAGGCAAGAAACATGTTGACCGTACAAGTTTGAGCATAACACGCTGCAGGATTTTTGCAGTGAGTTGCCAACTTCATTTTTAATCAGGGGAAGGCAGGATCATTAAAGTTTAATTTACCTGACCCTTCTATTTCCCTGTTTTAATTCACACATTTGCACACCTACACTGTTAAGGCCCCTCACACCCACCGCACTATACGGCAAGGAATAAAAGATCTCCGCCAAAGAGCACCTGCACAGGGTGCCCGTCGGGTATTGCAGCGCCGACCCGACGAGGAGCATGCCCGATGATGAAGCATGACACCCAGCAGGCTGGGTGTGTGAGGGCACTCATTCCGAAAGGAAGGACTTCCCAGTCCTTCGCCTCTTCTACTAAAATTCTCTTTTTTGTAGTTAGGGACCTTGCCAGTCCCCTGCCCTGCCCCTCCTTTCCCTCTTCCCTCTCCTTTACAGGAACTGCATACCTTTTCTTCACAAATTTATCCAGGGCATGTATGCTGGACCTCTCTAAAAGCCCAGAGTCCCTCTCTGTTGTTTCATATCTTTAGTGTGCCATTGGCTGTATGTTGTTTGGTGGGTTTCACCTGCTGTCCCTGGGACTCCTAGGTCATCAGTCAGCACAATGATCATTGTTTGTGTGTCCCATTGCTGCCATGGTATGTTATTTGTTCACCTCACATCTACAGTCTCCACCGGGTATCTACATTTGTGTGCCCATTGGTGCAAATATGTGGGTCTGCATTATGATGGTCACTTCTGTCATTGTGTAATTGATGGATGTTGACAGTGTCAGCCCCCATGGCTGATGTTTGTCTGCACATGGCCAAAGGTATGTCTTATTTGCACTGCACTGTTTGCCTCACACAATATATGTTGCTATGGGACACAAGCACTACTTTGCCACTGATGTGTTTGTTGTTCTGTGACCAGGAATCATCCATGCAGTTTGCCAGTTGCAGCTTTTTCAATGTCAACACTTACATTTTGGTCACTGTGATGATGGGGGTTTAGACCCCATTGCCACAATGTTCAAAATGTGCTTCAGCTATGGACCCCACACTTACCTTTTGGTCACTGTGATGATGGGGGTTGGACCCCATTGCCACAATGTTCAAAATGTGCTTCAGCTATGGACCCCACACTTACCTTTTGGTCACTGTGATGATGGGGGTTTAGACCCCATTGCCACAATGTTCAAGATGTGCTTCAGCTATGGGCCCCACACTTACATTTTGGTCACTGTGATGATGGGGGTTTAGACCCCATTGCCACAATGTTCAAAATGTGCTTCAGCTATGGACCCCACACTTACCTTTTGGTCACTGTGATGATGGGGTTGGACCCCATTGCCACAATGTTCAAAATGTGCTTCAGCTATGGACCCCACACTTACCTTTTGGTCACTGTGATGATGGGGGTTTAGACCCCATTGCCACAATGTTCAAGATGTGCTTCAGCTATGGGCCCCACACTTACATTTTGGTCACTGTGATGATGGGGGTTTAGACCCCATTGCCACAATGTTCAAAATGTGCTTCAGCTATGGACCCCACACTTCCCTTTTGGTCACTGTGATGATGGGGGTTGGACCCCATTGCCACAATGTTCAAAATGTGCTTCAGCTATGGACCCCACACTTACCTTTTGGTCACTGTGATGATGGGGGTTTAGACCCCATTGCCACAATGTTCAAGATGTGCTTCAGCTATGGGCCCCACACTTACATTTTGGTCACTGTGATGATGGGGGTTTAGACCCCATTGCCACAATGTTCAAAATGTGCTTCAGCTATGGACCCCACACTTACCTTTTGGTCACTGTGATGATGGGGGTTGGACCCCATTGCCACAGTGGTCATGGTATGGTTGCATTGTGGGGGCACACACATTTATGTGTGACACATGTGATAGGGGGTCACATTGTATGTTCAAAGTCATGTTCAGTGTTGTAGGCATTTGACACAGTCTACACACGCTTGTCATGGTGTTGGGGGGGATGTCTTTTTGTTGCATTCCTTATGTTGGTGTGTGCTTGTTGTGTCATGCATTACCCATCCTATGAGTTGGGGTGTTGTTGCTGGTAGGCATCCTGCCCCCATGGGTAGGGGTGGTGGTAGGGGTAGGCATCTAGCACCCCTGGGTAGGGGTGGTGGTAGTGGGAGGCATCTGGCACCCCTGAGTAGGGGTGGTAGTGGTGGTAGGCATCCAGCCCCCCATGGGTAGAGGTGGTAGTAGTGACAGGCATCCTGCCCCCATGGGTAGGGGTGGTAGTAGTGACAGGCATCCAGCACCCCTGGGTAGAGGTGGTAGTAGTGACAGGCATCTAGCACCCCTGGGTAGGGGTGATGGTAGGGGTAGGCATCTAGCACCCCTGGGTAGGGGTGGTGGTAGTGGTAGGCATCTGGCACCCCTGAGTAGGGGTGGTAGTGGTGGTAGGCACCCAGCACCCCTGGGTTGAGGTGGTAGTAGTGACAGGCATCTAGCACCCCTGGGTAGGGGTGGTGGTAGGGGTAGGCATCTAGCACCCCCTGGGTAGGGGTGGTGGTAGTGGTAGGCATCTGGCACCCCTGAGTAGGGGTGGTAGTGGTGGTAGGCATCCAGCCCCCCATGGGTAGAGGTGGTAGTAGTGACAGGCATCCTTCCCCCATGGGTAGGGGTGGTAGTAGTGGTAGGCATCTGGCACCCCTGGGCAGGGGTGGTGGTAGTGGTAGGCATCTGGCACCCCCTGGGTAGGGGTGGTGGTAGTGGTAGGCATCTGGCACCCCTGGGTAGGGGTGGTGGTAGTGGTAGGCATCTGGCACCCCTGAGTAGGGGTGGTGGTGGTGGTAGGCATCCAGCCCCCATGGGTAGAGGTGGTAGTAGTGACAGGCATCCAGCACCCCCTGGGTAGAGGTGGTAGTAGTGACAGGCATCTAGCACCCCCTGGGTAGGGGTGATGGTAGGGGTAGGCATCTAGCACCCCTGGGAAGGGGTGGTGGTAGTGGTTGGCATCTGGCACCCCCTGAGTAGGGGTGGTAGTGGTGGTAGGCATCCAGCACCCCCTGGGTTGAGGTGGTAGTAGTGACAGGCATCTAGCACCCCTGGGTAGGGGTGGTGGTAGAGGTAGGCATCTAGCACCCCTGGGTAGGGGTGGTGGTAGTGGTAGGCAGCTGGCACCCCTGAGTAGGGGTGGTAGTGGTGGTAGGCATCCAGCCCCCATGGGTAGAGGTGGTAGTAGTGACAGGCATCCTGCCCCCATGGGTAGGGGTGGTAGTAGTGGTAGGCATCTGGCACCCCTGGGTAGGGGTGGTGGTAGTGGTAGGCATCTGGCACCCCTGGGTTGGGGTGGTGGTAGTGGTAGGCATCTGGCACCCCTGGGTAGGGGTGGTGGTAGTGGTAGGCATCTGGCACCCCTGAGTAGGGGTGGTAGTGGTGGTAGGCATCCAGCCCCCATGGGTAGAGGTGGTAGTAGTGACAGGCATCCAACACCCCTGGGTAGAGGTGGTAGTAGTGACAGGCATCTAGCACCCCATGGGTAGGGGTGATGGTAGGGGTAGGCATCTAGCACCCCTGGGTAGGGGTGGTGGTAGTGGTAGGCATCTGGCACCCCTGAGTAGGGGTGGTAGTGGTGGTAGGCATCCAGCACCCCTGGGTTGAGGTGGTAGTAGTGACAGGCATCTGGCACCCCTGGGTAGGGGTGGTAGTAGGGGTAGGCATCTAGCACCCCTGGGTAGGGGTGGTGGTAGTGGTAGGCATCTGGCACCCCCTGAGTAGGGGTGGTAGTGGTGGTAGGCATCCAGCCCCCATGGGTAGGAGGTGGCAGTAGTGACAGGCATCCAGTACCCCCTGGGAAGAGGTGGTAGTAGTGACAGGCATCTGGCACCCCTGAGTAGGGGTGGTAGTGGTGGTAGGCATCCAGCCCCCCATGGGTAGAGGTGGTAGTAGTGACAGGCATCCTGCCCCCCATGGGTAGGGGTGGTAGTGGTGGTAGGCATCTGGCACCACCTGAGTAGGGGTGGTAGTGGTGATAGGCATCCAGCCCCCCATGGGTAGGGGTGGTAGTAGTGGTAGGCATCTGGCACCCCCTGAGTAGAGGTGGTAGTGGTGGTAGGCATCCAGCCCCCATGGGTAGAGGTGGTAGTAGTGACAGGCATCCAGCACCCCCTGGGTAGAGGTGGTAGTAGTGACAGGCATCTAGCACCCCCTGGGTAGGGGTGATGGTAGGGGTAGGCATCTAGCACCCCTGGGTATGGGTGGTGGTAGTGGTAGGCATCTGGCACCCCTGAGTAGGGGTGGTAGTGGTGGTAGGCATCCAGCCCCCATGGGTAGAGGTGGTAGTAGTGACAGGCATCCTGCCCCCCATGGGTAGGGGTGGTAGTAGTGGTAGGCATCTGGAACCCCCTGGGTAGGGGTGGTGGTAGTGGTAGGCATCTGGCACCCCTGGGTAGGGGTGTTGGTAGTGGTAGGCATCTGGCACCCCTGAGTAGGGGGTGGTAGTGGTGGTTGGCATCCAGCCCCCATGGGTAGAGGTGGTAGTAGTGACAGGCATCCAGCACCCCTGGGTAGAGGTGGTAGTAGTGACAGGCATCTAGCACCCCTGGGTAGGGGTGATGGTAGGGGTAGGCATCTAGCACCCCTGGGTAGGGGTGGTGGTAGTGGTAGGCATCTGGCACCCCCTGAGTAGGGGTGGTCGTGGTGGTAGGCATCCAGCCCCCCATGGGTAGAGGTGATAGTAGTGACAGGCATCCTGCCCCCATGGGTAGGGGTGGTAGTAGTGGTAGGCATCTGGCACCCCCTGGGTAGGGGTGGTGATAGTGGTAGGCATCTGGCACCCCTGAGTAGGGGTGGTAGTGGTGGTAGGCATCCAGCCCCCCATGGGTAGAGGTGGTAGTAGTGACAGGCATCCAGCACCCCTGGGTAGAGGTGGTAGTAGTGACAGGCCTCTAGCACCCCCTGGGTAGGGGTGATGGTAGGGGTAGGCATATAGCACCCCCTGGGTAGGGGTGGTGGTAGTGGTAGGCATCTGGCACCACCTGAGTAGGGGTGGTAGTGGTGGTAGGCATCCAGCACCCCCTGGGTAGAGGTGGTAGTAGTGACAGGCATCTAGCACCCCCTGGGTAGGGGTGGTGGTAGGGGTAGGCATCTAGCACCCCCTGGGTAGGGGTGGTGGTAGTGGTAGGCATCTGGCACCCCCTGAGTAGGGGTGGTAGTGGTGGTAGGCATCGAGCCCCCATGGGTAGAGGTGGTAGTAGTGACAGGCATCCAGCACCCCCTGGGAAGAGGTGGTAGTAGTGACAGGCATCTGGTACCCCCTGAGTAGGGGTGGTAGTGGTGGTAGGCATCCAGCCCCCCATGGGTAGAGGTGGTAGTAGTGACAGGCATCCTGCCCCCATGGGTAGGGGTGGTAGTGGTGGTAGGCATCTGGCACCACCTGAGTAGGGGTGGTAGTGGTGGTAGGCATCCAGCCCCCCATGGGTAGGGGTGGTAGTAGTGACAGGCATCTAGCACCCCCTGGGTAGGGGTGGTGTTAGTGGTTGGCATCCAGGCCCCTATGTGTATATGTGGCATTGGTGATAGCCATCCCGCCCCTATGGTGCTGCTGTTGCTGGTGTAAGTAATTTCTGCATCCCTATGTGTGTGTGTGATATGTCGGGTACGTGTGGTTTGTTTGTGTGGTGGGTGTCTGACTTACCTTCTGCGTCGTACGCGTCCGTGCCAGTTCCGGTAATAGATGTAGAATATTGGTAGGATCGGCACGATGGGATTCATGGTTGGTTCGTCTCGTTCGTCTTTCTCTTTGCTTCGCCTCGTCCTCGTCGCTGGCGTGTTCGTCTCGTAGCCGTGGATCGTCTTGTGGCGTGAATCGAAGCTTATGTGCGCCTCTCCCGGATGCTTTGACGTGCCGTGCGTAGCGACGGGTTCGGCGCGTACGGAAGGCGCATCGTACTTGTCCGGCCGGATGGGGCTGCATTTTGGCTTCCGTGCGACTCGATTCTGCGTTTCCGGATCCGCCTCGGTCGGAGAACAGGACCTGTATTGGGTGAGTACGACTGGGTCGGGATTTGGGCAGTTGTGCGCATCGTACTTGCTCGTTCAGACGTATGTGCGAATCGGTCGGGAAACATGCATTCGCCTGGCTTTTTTCCCAGCCGAATGGTATTAGGTGCGCCTCCGACCGGGATTGGAATCGACCCCTTTATCTGCAGGAACTGAGAGAGAACTCAAGTATAGTGATAAAACCAGCAGATGAGGGAAGGGTCATTGCCCTCCAAACAAAAGTAGCTTATGAAACTAAATACCTTTGTCTCCTCTCTGAAAGATGTAAGTACCAGGTCCTTTCTTCAGACCCTACTGTAAATATACAGAAAGATATTAGGGATCTGAAGGAGGAAGGTATCAGCAATAACTGGATTTCAAAGAATGAAGAGGCCTTCTCTGCAGAGAAAAACCTATTAAACTTTGCATAAAGTGCATAAACTGACCAAAATACCCCCCCCTCCCCCCGGACGACCCATAGTGTCAGGTATAGGGTCGGTCTTGGAGCCACTTTCACAATTCTGTGATTATTTCATAAGACATCTGGTGGGTAAGATGCCCTCTTACTTGAAGGACGCAAGGGATGTCCTCAATCTTATTATGAATCTTCTATTTGATTCCCTGACGGGATCTCTGGTGGGTCTTGACATAGAATCTTTCTATACCAACATTCTGCAAAAAGAAACTCTTGCACTAGAGAAGTTTTTGTTGTTACAAACAATAAAACATTGTATCTCCAATCCCATGGGACTTCCATGGGGAGTACATTTGCATCAAGTCTGGCCTGTCTACCGTGTATGAGTTTGAAAGGGAGTTTAAATACACACCAAATAACGCCTTTCATGACGGGGCGACTATAGTGCAAATACATCGATGATGTCCTTTTGATTTGGAAGGAGGACTCTGAGTCAGCCAGAACCTTTCTGGAATGGCTTAATTCCAGAAATTCCTTCTTATATTTTACAGCCCATATTTCCAATGTCACTTTCTTTTTGGGATCTGAACATTGAGGTGAAAGAGGGCTAAATAATCACATACGTGCAGTATTAACTCACTTACAAAAATAGTGTACTTTTATATAATAGTTTTGACCCCAGGGGATTGAGACAAAATTTGCCTGTAGGACAATTCCTCTGTTTACGAAGGAACTGCACTGGTATATTGATGATTTCACTGAAACATATGTACGCGCTACTACCTTTGATTAAATGTTGTTAATCTCTGTTTACACTATTGTGTGCTCCTGGTGTAACGTCTTCCATTCAAAACGTTGTATGCTATATTGGGTGTCCGCACATCTTTACAATAGGTGTGTCCCCCTGGGCACTACTGATGTCCTGTAGGAACAGGCTCCTCCAATTTCAAGCAAGTATTATTCAAAAAGTACATAGAAAATTCAATCGAAAAGATTGATAAATGAAAGTTGCAACGTTTGTATTTTTTTGGTAGAGTGATTGTAACACTTCTTTATTCTTCACATTCTCATTTTGTTGCACGATGACTGAATCATTATGTACATCCAATGCATTTCGGGTGTTAACCCTTCTTCAGGGAACAATCCTGTAATAGATATAATACTATGAGGAGACTGGGAATAAATTTAACTTAATTATTCACGGGCTTCTGTCTAAATTCGACCAATTGCAAATGCTAAGAAGTCGATGAATCTTTTACAATGCCACCAGGTGATTTCTTCATGTTATACTGGGTGTTTGAAAGGAGACCCAATATTGATGATTTCCACATGGAGGCCAAAAAACTTAGCACTAAACTAAGTGATAGACAGTAACCGGATCAGGTGACATCTAGAGCATGTCAAAGAGTGAGGAACGATGACAGGGGAGCACTATTAGAAACAAATGAAAAACATTGACAGGATAGACTGATCTGTGTCACCACCTTTACCACAGCTTCAAATAGTGTGAAGAAAAATATTAATGAGAATTGGTGCATTATCAATTTCAATAGCTTAGAATTACAGAAAACGATGTTCTCATTCAAGATGAGCGCCAACATCAGAGACATCCTACTAAGCACTACATCAGAGACATCCTAGTACACACTACACCTTTAGATAGAAAACCCATATCAGAACCACAGGTTTCGAATTTTCCACCGGTAGTGGTTCACAATGCTTATGGAGCATGCAAAGTATGTCACCCTACCCCCACCAAGACTACCAAGTCAATAGGGTGCAGAGACAGAATATCAAATACAAAATATCGAGTTGCACAAATATCAAGTCATTAATATCGTGGGTCAGGAATATCGATAGCAAGAATATCATGGTCAAGAATATCGACTTAAGATAAGAAATATCGCTTTTAAAAATATCGAAGTGTTAAATATCGTTTGCAAGAATACAGTTGTTAAAAATATCGTTTTTTATTATTGTTATGTATTTTAGTATATATTTTATATGTATGTGATGTATTTTTTGTATAAGATTTGTTTGTATTTTTAATATATGTGTTGAATTTTTAGTAGTTATTAATTTTTTTCATTTGAATTTTGCGCTTTTAGTCCCGTAGCGGGTTGTGGGTTTATAGAGGAATGGGATGGGAAGTAATTTAATTATATTAAATGTATTAATTTTTTTTAATTTGAATTTTGCATTTTTAGTTCTGTAGCAGGTTGTGGATTTATAGGGGAATAGGGTGGGAAGTAATTTAATTATAATAAATGTATTCTTTTTTTTTTTTTTTTTGCATTTTTAGTTCCGTAGCGGGTTGTGGGTTTATCGGGGTATAGGGTGGGAAGTAATTTAATTATATTTAATTTATTGATTAATTTTTTTTACTAATATTTGTTTCATTGAGATGTTATAGTGTTAAATGTGTAAATTAATGTATTATTAATTAATTAATTGATTGTTAATTAATTTTATTTATTTAATTGGTAATTAATTATGGTAATTGTGTAAATAATTTTAGGTGTGTGTTGTGGTGTTTATAGGTGTAAATGGTGGGAAGAAATTCATTTTTAATTCATGAATTAATAATTGGTTGTTAACTAATTTTAATTAATTAATTTGGAATTAATTTTGGTAACTGTGTAACTAATTATATTTGTGTGTTGTGGATTTTATTGGTGTAAAGGGTGGGAAGGGTGGGAAGTAAATTATTTTAATTGATGAATTAATAATTAGTTGTTAATTAATTTTAAATAATTAATTGGTAATTAATTATGGTAATTGTGTAATTAATTTTATGTATGTGTTGTGGTGTTTATAGGAGTAAAGGGTGGGAAGTAATATGTGTTTAGTGAATTAATATATAGTTGTTAATTAATGTTAATTATTTGATATTTATTTTGGGTAAATGTTTATTTTTTGCATTTTGTTTTTATTTTTAAAGGGGTAAAGGGTGGGTATTAAATAAAATGTTGTTATTTAATTATTAGTTGTTAATAGTAATATTTTTTTAAACAATAATATATAATTGTGTTTTATTATTTTATAGTTTAATTTAGGTATGTATTGTGGACATTAGAGGGTTAAAGCTTGTGTACTCAATTATTGGTATTTTTATTTTTTATTAGTAAGATGTATTTTATTTTATTATTAATTATGTTAATTATGGAAATAAATGTAATTAAAAATGTTGAAGTGTTTTGTAATCGGTGTGGTGTTATAGGGTATGAAATAAAATAAATACATTTATGTTTTAAATATTTTGTTTGTTAATATTTGCTACGTTTAATAAATTATTGTTTATAAATGTATTTATTAATTAATTTATTTATATATTATTTGTAGGTTTTTGTTATATGTAAATAATATTATAATATGTGTTCTTTTTATATGTTTAATAGATTTACATTTATATTTTTTAAATATTGTTTTTTATTTTTATGATTTTTTAAATTTTGCAATATTTTTTGTTTAAGTGTTATTTGTAATTTGTGTTTCTCTGCTATCCAACACTTTCCCTAATGTTGCACTCATTAGAGTGGGAATAGTAAGTTTTTACCTCTTCGCTATCCAGCACTTTCCCTACTGTTGCTTTCACTGAAGAGGAAATAGTAATTTTTACCCCTCCGCTATCCAGCACTTTCCCTAATGTTGCACTCACTGGAGTGGGAATAGTAATTTTACCCCTCCGCTATCCAACATTTTCACTACTGTTGCACTCACTGGAGTGGGAATAAATATTTTTACCCCCCCGCTATCCAACAATTTCTCTACCGTTGCATTCTTTGGAGTGGGAATATTAATTTTTACCCCTCCGCTATCCAATACTTTCCCTACTATTGCACTCACTGGAGTGGGAATAGTAATTTTTGCCCCTCCGCTATCCAACAATTTCCCTACTGTTGCACTCTTTGGAGTGGGAAGAGTAATTTTTACCCCTTTGCTATCAAATATTTTCCCTACTGTTGTACTCACTGAAGTTGGAATAGTAAATGTAATCTCTCTGCTATCCAACACTTACCCTACTTTTGCACTTACTGGAATGAGAATAGTCATTTTTGCCCCTCCGCTATCCAACACTTTCCCTACTGTTGCACTCTTTGGAGTGGGAATAGTAATTTTTACCCCTCCGCTATCCAACACTTTCCCTACTGTTGCACTCTTTGGAGTGGAAATAGTAATTGTTACCCCTCCGCTATCCAACACTTTCCCTACTGTTGCACCTACTGGAGTGGGAATAGTAATTTTTACCCCTCTTATATCCAACAATTTCCCTACTGTTGCACTCACTGGAGTTGGAATAGTAAATGTAATTCCTCCGCTATCCAACACTTACCCTATTTTTGCACTCACTGGAGTGGGAATAGTGATTTTTACCCCTCTGCTATCCAACACTTTCCCTACTGTTGCACTCTTTGGAGTGGGAATAGTAATTTTTTCCCCTCCACTATCCAACACTTTTCCTACTGTTGCACTCTTTGTAGTTGAAATAGTAATTGTTACCCCTCCGCTATCCAACACTTTCCCTACTGTTGCACCTACTGGAGTGGGAATAGTAATTTTTACCCCTCCGATATCCAACAATTTCCCTACTGTTGCACTCACTGGCGTTGGAATAGTAAATTTAATTCCTCCGCTATCCAACACTTACCCTACTTTTGAACTCACTGGAGTGGGAATAGTAATTTTTACCCCTCTGCTATCCAACACTTTCCCTACTGTTGCACTCTTTGGAGTGGGAATAGTAATTTTTTACCCTCCGCTATCCAACACTTTCCCTACTGTTGCTTTTACTGAAGTGGGAATAGTAATTTTCATCCCTCCGCTATCCAACACTTTCCCTACTGTTGCACTCTTTGGAGTGGGAATAGTAATTGTTACCCCTCCGCTATCCAACACTTTCCCTACTGTTGCACTTACTGGAGTGGGAATAGTAATTTTTACCCCTCCGATATCCAACAATTTCCCTACTGTTGCACTCACTGGAGTTGGAATAGTAAATTTAATTCCTCCGCTATCCGACACTTACCCTATTTTTGCACTCACTGGAGTGGGAATAGTAATTTTTACCCCTCTGCTATCCAACACTTTCCCTACTGTTGCACTCTTTGGAGAGGGAATAGTAATTTTTTCCCCTCCACTATCCAACACTTTCCCTACTGTTGCTTTTACGGAAGTGGGAATAGTAATTTTCACCCCTCCACTATCCAACACTTTCCCTAGCGTTGCACTCACTGGAGTTGGAATAGTAAATGTAATTATTCCGCTATCCAACACTTTCCCTACTGTTGCACTTATTGTATTGGGAAATGTAAGTTAAAAATTTTTAATAGTTTAATGTTTTAATTTATTATAGAATTTTTTTATTTTAAATTATTAATATATATATTTTTTATTTTTATATAATTTTAAAGTTTAAAAATTAAATAAAGTTAATAGTTAATAAATAATTTTTAAGTAAATTTATGGATATGTAAACATTATTATGTTTGTGTGTTTATATTTTTTAATTCATTTTATTTGTTATATTTGGTTAAAATGTATATTACATTTAATTTATTTTGTTAAAAATATTATATTATTTAATATATTTAATATATATTATTTTAGATATATTCATAAATAGATATTTTTACATCTATATTTTTACCTCAATATTTTTGAGTTGATATTTTTGTACTTACCTGTTAAGGTATCGGAGTCGATATTTGTTTAGTCGATATTTTTTGTTCGATATTTAGAACATCGAAGTTTGTAACATCGATATTCTCCCAGTGAACTGTCAATAGACATTGCTCTGAGATATCCATAGGTCTTGATCAGGTATACCACATGTAACTCTGAAAATGTCATTTATCTCATTCGCTGTCCTTACAATCTATTGTATGTTGGAATGCCCACCAGAAAGGTTAAGGTGAAGATGATGGAGCACATGAGTAATGTGAAGAGTTGGAAAATATTGACCAAACTAATCACTCACTTTTTAGAGAGCAATTACTCCATGAATGACCTTTCATGGGAAGTACTGGATAAACCAGACATCCCATCCAGCGTGAAGGATGTAAAAAATGTCCTATTAAAACTAGAACAACGTTGGATTTATAGGCTGGGCAGCCATGTGAAGAGTTTAAATGGTGATATTCTGTGGCACCATCTAAATAGCCTGTGATGAGAACATTAACATATACCAGTGGTTAGCTATTGAGGAGGTTTACACACTGATTGTGTATTGATTTTTTGTACTCCAGACTGTGCCATTTTTACAGCGCTACTGAGACACAGATAGATACAGTAGGGGTGGGTTGAGAATTGTTGATGAGATGACTCACCAGAAAATGGAGAAGAACATCATTAATGGTGTGCTCATGTAAAAATATTGTCTGGGGGTGCCATGCCTGTCTAGTATCAGAGTTAGGATGTGAGCAGCCCATGCATCTTTTTTCTATTATGATGTGCTGATGCAACTGCTGAGCTCAGCATGACACAGGGTACTATGCCCATCCAGTACCATAGCTACAAGGTCAGCATACTAGGTTTTCTGCCTACATCACGCACTGACACCACTGCTGAGCGCACCTTGAGCCGGGGAGCGTGGTCACTTCAAATGGTGACGTTGAGGGTCTACCCCTATCGTTGGAGGGTCAGAAGCAGCACCCCAGGCGGTGGCGGTCCCTTGACGAAGTAAGTGGGGAGGCTGAGAAAGGGGATTTCAACCTGAGAGCATTTAGATAAAACAATGAGATGCCATTTGACGCATGATTTACTATTTATACAGTGTGTGACCAGTGCTTAATTTGAGCCAGTGTTTCCAGTGCCCGGCACCGGCACTTAAATGTCAGAACCAGCTCTTTTGACAGTCTGCCTAACTAAGGATGAGCACAACACCAATTGTTTATTAATTGAATACACATTAACAATGACTAATAACTGCCACCCAAGCCATTCCCATAGCTTTAGGGGCCTGGAATAGTATGAAGTGTCATACTGTTAGTGTGATGGTTAGTAGTTGACTTGGTATTGTCATTAAGAGCACTGGCAGGGGCAATGGATGGTGCAAGCTGCAGTGGCATCCTGACGAGGACCCTGGCACTTATTATTTCACAAATTAAGAACTGTGTGTGACTACAGGGTGACTCTCCCACTCCTACTCCTGGTCAAGAAATAGCTTAGACGTGTTGGGGTAAGACAATGAATTTTAACACTGAATACCCCTGGACAGTTTTATTCTACTGTTGAATTCACAAGTGATAAAGGAGTGCCTCACACTTTTTTGTGGTGTTTTCACTTTGAGTATTTGGATGCGTTGCATGCACCAGTGGATTGATAAGAAGGAATGCATTATCATGCGTGAATATTGTGGCACATAAATTAATACTGTTACCTTCTCTGTACACGTGTGATTGACAAACAAGGTTTTTCTATTTTACAGAGAATAACTTTCAATGCCGAGAAACAGAGAAGACAAGTAAGGTCACTGTTTGGAGACTTTGTTAACCACTTTAGACTGTCCACTGATAAAATTACTGAGTGACGGTGGCAGTGACAAGAGGGATCTCATAGTGCCGGTGAAGGCCCATCGACCCCTAAGGGGCGACTGATGTTGGGCTGAAACATGTTGACTATATATTTGGTTGGGAGATGGTAGGGTGATAATACCCCGGGACCATCCTGATTACTCCTCTTTCTTTTAATCCTGTCTAGGGAACCCGTAATAAAGTGAACCTACATAGAGTGGGTATTCCTAAAATATTTTTACCAACCTTTTGATTCTAGATCACTATGGAGACTATGGTAAACAGAAAAGAATATACATACAAAAAAATAATTGCTCCACCCCTGCTATTGGGTACACAGGATGCGTTGCAGCATCCCTATGATGAAGAAGCATGCTGCTGATACTGAGTGAGGGCACTGTTACCCCTTAATTGGTATTCCAGAGAAGGTTTTGACCTCAAAGCCACACCTCTTCAATCACTTTTGTGCTGGGTTTACTTTAGGAGGAAGATTGAACAGAAGTACCTCTGGCCCTTATATTGTGTGTTGATATATTGAGCACCTTCAGAAATTTGCTTTCATAATGTGGTGGTAAAAGATGTTTGCACAAAGCACGGCCTTAACTAACTACCATAGGAATCAAATGGCGCCAGTCAAAAATGTTTTGTTATCCGGCCCTATATGTACAAGTGTTGGGGAATTTGAGCTATGGGAATATACTGTGAAAGTAAAGCATAGACTCTAAGAGGAAAATCAATTTTCAGTGATTACCTCTCTCAATTCAATGTTTATCCTTAATGGCCATGAACAACCACAAGGGAAAATGGAAAATTCCAGGGAGAAGAGTGCAGTAGCACGCAGAGACTGAAGAAGCCTGAGAAATGGGCACGGCAGGGGCTGACAATCAACTGAATCCTCACTGTGAGAGAGTTTCGCAGCATGTGGGCACTCAAAATGCCGGGAACAATGTGGCATAAGTGCCAGGGTATGAGCATGCTGAGCACGTACAATTACCGAGCCCACAATTCCAAATGTGGCAACCTCCCGTCACCGCATAGGTAAAGGCGCGCACAATGTACGGGAGGAGCTGCTCGGAACTTCGTGTCCTGCACATTGCCTTGATGAAGAGCGCGGCAGCCGCACACGGCCGGATTAGCGCGGATGTTCCGAGGGACTATAATTAATGTTTGTTCAGGCATGAGTGCGATAAAGACCATGCGCGTGGCCTCTGGTGATGAGGTCCTGACAAGAGTAGTTCAGCAGAACAAAGAGCATTGATGTGCTGTCATCTGCCGAGACTCCCACCGCCAGCCGTCTGCCGCTCAAGGCAATCGTCCATCTACTCTCTTTCAACGGTTCCTTGTCCGTAAACTGTCACTTTCTTGCCATTACCGTAGCTCTTAGCAAATTCAAAAAAATCACCGCAGCTTTGTCTCCATCTCTGGCTTCATTGACAAACCTTCCAGACAGAACGGGAAAGGAAAATAATGCGCATTCTGGGGCCGCAATGTGGTGGCCTTTTTCTTGCACAGCCTAGGGCCGAGAGCATGTTGTATGCGCTAGCAGGGCGTAAAAAGTGAATTCAGTTAACCCCTTGTTTTCTCTGTCTTAGTGTCAGTGCTTTATTTTTGGACAGCGCACCTCGGAAACAGAAAGACGAAAAAACATGCTGTTTCTGAACCATACCATCGGAAAATAAAACATGAACTCAAAGAAATATCGAGTAAACTGAATTCACTTTACCACCCGCAGGTGCAAACAGCAGGCGCTCGGCGCTGTACTGCGCCAGAAATGACCATCATGATGCGGTCCCTTGAATGTACAAAGTTCAAATCTGCGGAGGATGGTAGGGATTGAAGCCAGAAGGAATGACTAAAAATTGAGATAACTTGATGAATAGCGTGGATTTTAACCAACCCACGGGAGAAGGGTGCGGTCACCCATTGGAGGAGGGTGCTGTCATATCACGGATTAGCTGGTTGAATCTTTAAAGTGGATATTTCGCTACAATGAAAGGGATGAGAACTCCTGACCATTAGATCACTTACTGCCCGAGAGTGTTATTTCAAATCTAGTCGTATATAATGTGCTATTGTTTTGCAGTTGAATAATTGCAGTGTACTAGAACACAAGTGTGGTACTTTTTCTTTTTCTAATGAGGCACCTTATTTTCTTTTTTATGAGAAATGTTATGAACTCTGGTCAGCACATTTTAAAAATGTTGTTTTCATTCTTTTTTACCAGGTGAGGCATATTAAAACGACAATACAAGTATACTTAGAGCCCGATTATGACTTTGGCGGTGTGGCGCTGGTTCCACCCTGCGTCTGCACCACCAAAGCCGTGGTCAGACTGCCTGCCAGATTAGGAGTTTCCTCCTGTCTGGCGGGCTGGTTTTTGGCATTCCCACAGCTGTGCCTCTAAAGTGAGTACCACAATGGGAACGGCAAAAACAGTTCCTGCACGGCATGGACTGAAAAGATCATGCCATGCAGGAACAGGGGAACATGAACCCCTGTGTACATCCCCATGTGGAAGAGGCACAGGGGGCCCTGCTGGGCCACCTTTGTTTTCTCTCCGCCACATTGTTTATGGAGGCGGAACCTCCATGACACCGCTGGCAGGGAGGAAATTCGTAATATGCTTGGCGGGACTGTAGCGGTCCAGTCAAGCATATTGTGTCCTCCTGACTGCCGCAACACTGCCAGGGACTGGCGGTTATCTGGAGGTGGGGCTGTGGTGCTCCCAACACCAAACTCATAATTGGGCGGCCAGGAGACCGCTGGGCCCCCACGATTCTGGCAGTCCATGGACCACCAGACTCATAATCGGTGCCACGGTGTGTTCAATCCACCGTTCTGCTTCCCAGCTATTTATTACCTTCATTTAACCTCCTGCACATCACTCCTCCCTCCTTCATGACCAGAAAAGATAGCCTGTATAGGCGTTGCCTTTTTACATACTCACACAATCGTACCTCATAGATTTTCTCCCTCTCTTACAGCTTGAGTTCAGTTCAAAAAATATTCTAGAGGAATCCTTTATCATCAGGAGGAATGTCATATGCCTGTTGCCCAGGCTTCCAGACATTTGAGAATATCACCCCACTGCCCTTAATATGTGCTGCAAGCCTTTCCAGGACAATTGTGTCCAACAAACCCACATACCAGTTCCCTAGCGAGAATGCCCATGCTGTCCTCCACCATATCACAATCACTATTTGGATGTTAGTAAAAGCTGAAATATCAGGGTCCAATCAGTCTTCCTTATTGCTTTGAACTGAACTGGCAATAAGCCAGGGATTAATATGGATAGGGTTTGGGCAGGGATACCAAATGATTCTTTTTTATTGGCATGAATACCTTTTCCAGAATCCCAAGATGTAAGGCATGTCCACCATACGCACGATCAGCCCTTTCTGCCTACAAAGTCTCCAGGGCTTATTGCACACACCAAGAAAAATGTAATTTAGTTTATCTAAGGTCAAATACCATAATCATTGTCATAAATGCATCCTTTTTCTATGCTTTGTATTAACAAATTACTTTTCAAGATCTTGCTTCAAGAAGCGGTCCACTGATTCAGAGTGAGGTCTTTGTTGAGGAGTTTTCATATTTCCTTAAATACACCAAGTTTTGGTCTGAGCTTGAATCTAATGCTTCTATGACATAATATCGACATCACAAAATTGCAATACACAAATATTGTGGCCAAACTTTTGTGGTAGTAAATATCGAGTTTACATAATTACAATGTAAACTACAAAATATTTCCTAACATATTATTGAGGTACTATATATATTTATATATAAATATTTTCATTTTCTTTTAGGATTGGGACTGATTCGGAGTCCTAAGATGGCTGCCACCACTACCTGGTTGAGGTGGTGGCAGCCAATCAGATCTCAGTTTGAGATCTGTCAGGATCCGCAAAGCCTCCCCTTCCTAGATATACAAAGTTTTGAGCATTAATTGCTCAAAAACTACTAGATGGTTTTGCAACAAATCTGTGCCCCCACCACCAACACCTCCCGAGGCTGACCCCCCACCCCTGGATGGAGGGGAATAGCCCACGATACCCCTCTCAACCCCCCATAACAGAGCGTCAAGATAGGGGCTCCAACTGAGTGCCATGTTGGAGAACCCTGAGTGAGAAACCCACCCCGCCTCCCACACCTAAACATTCTAGCAGATCTCTCCAACTTTTATTCTCCCCCACCACTTTTTTTTTTTTGTTTCCTTCTTTTTTAGCTTCTCTGGGTGGAGATAAATTGCAACATTTCTTGCGCCTCTTTCAAGTTTGTAAACATGAAATTTACCCTTTACTAACACCCAGAGTTTTGACTGTTGCTCTATTGCTGCCTGAGCACCCTGGGCCTTAAATAAATAGAGGAGCTGTTAGACTTGGCATCTTTTGGCGTGTTTCCCCTGACTTTTTGCTTTCTGACCTCCCGGTTTTGACTCTGTTTTTGCTGGTGTGATGATTCTGCGCACTTTCCTCACTGCGGTCCCGTGGGAAAGTGCAAGTGCTCCTGTATAAAATGTGTTATGGATTGGTGTTTCCATGATTGGCCTATTTGGTTTATCTGTCAGTCCCTTGTAAAGTGCACTGCGAGTGCCAGGGCCTATAGACCAAATGCTGTTGGTGGGCTGCAGCACTGGATTGTGCCACCCACGCAAACAGCCCGTAAAATGTAACTCGGGCCTGCCATCGCAGAGCCTGTGCGCAGCCTGGGGCTGCCATGTCGACTTGGCAAGTGCACACACTTGCAAGTCCCTAAACCTTCCCTTTGCTACATGTTAGTCACCCCTAAGGTAGGCCCAAGGTACCCCTGTGGGCAGGGTGCGGTGTATGCGAAAGGTAGGACATGCCCGGGTGTGTGCGGCATGTCCTGATAGTGAATTACAGCCTAGTACGTTTTTCACTATTGCAAGGCTACCTGTTCCCCTAGGCCAGAACGGGCAGTTTTGATTATTACAGTTTATAATCCTAACTGACCCCGGGAACATGGTAGAAATTCGAGTTTAGTATGCCTGGACTCAGAATGATAAAATGCATCTTTTAGTGAAGTTGGTTTTAACATTCTGCGTTTGAAAATACCACTTTTAGAAAGTGGGTATTTTCTTGCCTAACCATCCAAGCCTGCCTCTGCGAGGTTGTGTATTCCTTGTCTGGAATGTGAGTGACAGGGGCTGGGGGATGCCAGGAGACAGGGTGAGTCAGCGCAGGGCTGAATAGCCAGATCGACCTGTAGATGGGTGGGAGGGGTCGCACCTGGGCCCTGAATAGGACAGTGCCTTCCCTCCACCATGCTGGCTCCACCTCCTGTGGTGCGTCTGATGTCCCTGGCCTACTCACTGAAAGAAGGGACGGAGACTTGTCAACAAAGTGCTCCAGAACTGGTTTGGACTAGGCGAAGGCCTCTCTGCCTTCAGAGAACAAAGGAATTTGGGATATAAATATTGGGGCCCTGACCCCATGAATTTAGATCTCGCTGGAATCAAGGAACCTGCCAAGACGAAGAGCTGGAAGAGCTGCCAGGAGGAGTACTGCCCCTTTGCTGTGTTGTTGCTTTGGTGGGTTGGCCTGCAGTTGCTGCTTCTGTCTTGGGCAGTGAAAGGACTGGACTGAACTTCCTACAAACTTGTGCTGAGTATCTCCAAGGGCCAGGAACCGAGCTGGCCTCCTGTTAAGAAGTCTCAGGGACTACAAAGACTTCACAAGCCTCTGGGTACCGCTTCTGGAACGCTGTTTCAGTCGCCACAGAGGAAGGGAACTGCAACCGACTCCGTCAACCGAATCCATCCCTGGCCGGTGACCTGTTTGCACCGCAGACCGCATCGCCCGCTTCGCATCGCAACCCTGGTCTCACCGTGGGCAACGTCCAACGCCGCCAACATCGAGCCGCTGCTTGCACCGTGACCTGTGGGCACCGCAGTTCGCATCGCATCGCTTCACTGAACCAACCGGACCCGACCGACGAGGTCGCTGCAACTGGCTCAAGAGTCGAGACCGCACCGCATTTGGGGCACCGCTCGCACGTCTGCGACGCACCGCTCCGACTCGCACCACTGTCCGACGCCAGCTCCCGCACTCCGGCTAGGTCGCCTGCATCGCAACCTGTCAGCACCGCATCGAGCATCGTCTCGCCCTGCATCGCACGCCTTGGACTCCCCGACTCCGTCTGCCCAACGCTCATCGAGCCGCTGCCTGCACCGCATCGAGGGACACCGCACCTTGCATCGCTCCGTCTTGCACCGCAACCGCGACGAACGCCGACCGGCTCGTACACTCCGTACCAGCCACAACGAGAAAAGGTACTGTGACCGAGTCTGCTCACGACTCTGCTGGCCCGTATCGACGCGGTCGGCTGGAACTGTTAGACTCTGTGGTTTTCAGCATCACGGTAGGCTCGGACGGAGCTACCGACTCGTACGAACTTTGCTTTTGTGCTATTCCTGCAAAGAAGAAGTTAACGTATCAAGTATTCATTCGTAAAGTATAGTATTGTGGATTTTTTGTCGTAATTGGTCTTGTCTTGAGTATATAAAATATTGGTTATTTTTCTAAACTGGTGTGGTGTCCGTTTGTAGTGCGTACACTGTATTACTGTTGGTTATGTGCAAATGCTTTACACACTGCCTCTGAATTAAGCCTGACTGCTCGTGCCAAGCTACCACGAGGGTGAGCAGGGGTTACTTCACGAGTGTAACAACCCTTACCCTGACTAGGAGGAAGGGTCCCTACTTGGACAAAGGTGCAAGCCCTTGCCAACTAGAGATCCCATTTCTAACATTGGTTGTCAGCGGTGAGGATAGGACTTGCGTTTGCACTTGACTTACAGTGATTGGTGTGCACTACTACCATATCGCAGACCATTACGTACCACATACTGGTTCTTTTTCTTTTGGCCTATTTTTGATCTTGCCAGTTTTCAACTCACGACTTTTGTCATGCCTGAATCAATTGCATCATCCGTTGCATCCCTGGAAATTATCTTTGAGGAGGACAGGTTGGAGTCCTACGCCGTAAAGGAGTTACGAGCGATTTGTAAAAACCTGAAAGTCCAAATTAAAGGCCTCACAGGAAGGAGGAGCTACCGAAGGCTCTGAGGGCCTGGGTAGCAGCCAGACATGCCAATGGGCAGCCTGGTGATCTCAGTGAGGAGGTGGAGGAGCCTATTTCCAGGGTAGATGTGCTTTTGGGTAGGGGGGAACCCGCCAGGTCAGGCAGCAGCAGTCTGTCCCCAGAGGAGCTGGAGGACAGGCGGGAGGCAAGGCAGTTCGAGCTGCAGAAGCTCAGGCTGGAGAGTGAGCGGGAGGAGAAGAGATTGGCCATAGAGGAGAGGAAGATGCTCTTAGAGCATGAGAGAGAACTGAAGGAGCTAGAACTTAGGAGTAAGTCAGGCTCAGATGGTGGCAGCAATTCGTCCAGAAAGGCAGACAGGATTGTGCACATTCCCAAGAACGTAGGCAAGGAGTTCAAGAAGGGGGATGACATACAAAGGTGGTTCCAGGGTTATGAGGCAGCCATACACATGAATGGGGTCCCTGAGGAGAATTGGGGAGCAGGATTGTGGCCACTTTTCCCGGAGGAAGCAAGGGATGCTCTGATAGCTTTGGGTAAGGGGTATCACCTCACCTATGCTGACATGAAGGATGCCCTTCTCACGAAGTATGGTCTTACTCCTGAAAAGTACAGGGATCAGTTCAGGTCCAGTAAGAAGTCTGATGTCAACACTTGGTTGGAATGTGTGGATGTGTTCTGCAGGTCTCTGGATGGTTGGGTGAAGGGCAGTAGTGTAACAGATTTTCAGGGGCTCTACAACTTGATTGCATGGGAGCACTTGTCTAGTCTATGTTTTGCAGATCTGCGCCAGCACCTAGTTGATAGTAAGCTAACTGACCCCAGGAAGCTTGCTATGGAAGAGGACCGCTGGGTGAGTACCAGGGTCCACAAGAAAGCGTTTGGGGAGACTCAGCCAAAGGTGGGCAGGGTCCCCAGCAGAAAGGTGGGGGGACAAGGGTAAAGCACAGGAGTTCTCTAAAGGGCTCCAAACTAGTACCCAGGGTAAAGGTTCCCAGCCCCCGGTGATAAGAAGAAAGGGGTCTCTACAGGGAAGCCTGTTGAGACCGGCCCCCGCAAGTGTTATGCATGTGACCAGGTAGGTCACTTTAAGGGGGACCCCAAGTGCCCGAAGGGGACACAGCCACCCACCGGTGGACAGTCCAAAGTGTTGGCTAGTGTAGCGCTTGGGGAGGAGGGGTGCCCAAAGGAGGGTGGGGATCCCGCAGAAATGACCCTTGTCTCACTCGGGGCAGTGAGATGGTCCCAGGAAACCAGGTGCCCCCTAACACAAAGAAATATAGCACCTGGGTGACCATCAATGGGAACAGGGTAGAGGCTCTCAGAGATACGGGAGCCAGTGTGACCTCAGTCCGGTGTCACCTGGTGTCTGAGAAGCAAGTAGTCCCAGGAGCATTCCACCAAGTAGTTGCTGTCGACAACTCAGAGCGCCAATGTATGGTGGCGCAGGTTCCCTTTGAATGGGGGGGTCTCAGGTCCCTTAAGGGTGGTTGTGAGCCCTACCATGCCTGTAGATTGTCTGCTAGGAAACGACCTGGAGCAGTCCTCATGGAAGGAGGTTGAGCTCAGGTCCCACTTGGAGATGCTTGGGTTGCCAGAGTGGGCATGCGTGTCTACTCGGTCAATGGCGGCCAGAAAGGGTGATCAAGAGGACTTGGAGCCTGAAACAGTGGCCCAAGTCCCTGCCAAGAGAAAGGGCAGGGGCGCGGGAAACCGGCCCCCGAAGTTCCCACGGACCGGGAGGAGGCGGACCTCGAGGGGGACGCCCGGTGCCTACAGGGGAGCAAGTAGCCGAACTGGGAGACATCTCTGAGCTGACCCATTGGCAGCAAGAAGGGGGTCCCACCAGGGAGGAGTTCTGCAGGGAGCAGAACGAGTGCCCTACTCTGGAGGGTCTGCGGCGGCAGGCTGCAGACCAGGCAGCTGGTAATCAGTCCGGGTCACATCTGATCTACTGGGAGAGCGGTCTCCTATACAGTGAGCCTAAGGTTGCTGAGCCTGGGTCAGCCCGTGTGCTGGTGGTACCCCAGCGCTTCAGGGCCTTCCTACTGGGTCTGGCTCATGACGTGCCTTTGGCAGGACATTTGGGGCAGGACAAGACCTTTGACAGGCTTGTCACCCACTTCTTTTGGCCCCAAATGCGAAGGCAGTCAGATGCACACTGCAGGTCTTGCCAAACTTGCCAGGCAAGTGGTAAGAGTGGGAGGAAGGTCAAAGCTCCTCTCCAACCTTTTCCGGTTGTTGGAACACCCTTTGAAAGGGTAGGGATGGATATTGTGGGGCCACTGGATCCCAAGACAGCCATGGGCAACAGGTACATCCTGGTCTTGGTGGACCATGCCACCCGGTACCCGGAGGCAATCCCTCTCAGGACAACGACGGCGCCAGTGGTGGGCCGGGCGTTAATGGGGATCTTTTCCCGTGTGGGATTCCCCAGAGAGGTGGTTTCTGATAGGGGGACCAATTTCATATCAAAGTATATGACATCCTTGTGGAAGGAGTGTGGGGTAACCTACAAGTTCACCACTCCTTACCACCCACAAGGAAACGGTCTGGTGGAGAGATTCAACCAGACCTTGAAAGGCATGATCAAGGGTCTAACAGAACCCATGAGGCGTAAGTGGGACGTCCTCTTGCCATGCCTACTCTTTGCATACAGGGAGGTGCCTCAGAAGTCTCTTGGGTACAGCCCCTTTGAGCTCCTGTATGGCCACCCTGTCAGAGGACCTCTGAGTTTGATAAAGGAAGGCTGGGAGGCAGCTCCCAGGAAAACTCCCCAGGATGTATTTAGCTACATGCTGGCCTTTAGAAACCAAACTGCCCGCTTCAGGAAACTCGCTCAGGCGAACCTAGAAGCCAGCCAGGAAGAAATGAAGAGATGGTATGACCAGAACGCCACTCTGGTCGAATTCCAACCTGGGCAGAAAGTGTGGGTAATGGCCCCAGTGGCACCTTGTGCCTTGCAGGACAAGTGGACTGGGCCATATGAGGTAAAGGAGCGCAAAAGTGACGTCACCTACCTGGTGGATTTGCAGGCTCCAAGGAACCCGTTGAGGGTCCTTCACGTGAACCGCCTCAAGCCCCACTTCGAGAGGTCCGAAGTGAGTATGCTCTTGGCGACAGATGATGGGGTGGAAGAGGAGAGCGAGCCTCTCCCTGACCTCCTGTCTACCAAGGAGCATGATGGGTCAGTAGAGGGTGTGATCCTCTCCCCTACTCTGACTCAGGAGCAGCAGGGGACTGTCGCCAGTTGTTGGGACAGTTCGCCCCACTGTTCTCTCTGACCCCCGGTGTTACTCACTGGTGTACCCATGACGTGGACACTGGTGACAGCCATCCTGTGAAGCACAAGATTTACAGGTTGACTGACCGGGTCAGAGCCAGCATCAAGGAGGAGATCTCTAAGATGTTGGCGTTAGGGGTGATTGAGCCCTCCCACAGTCCTTGGGCCAGCCCAGTGGTCTTGGTCCCAAAGGCTGCGGCGCCCGGTGCCACTCCAGAACTCCGGTTTGTGTGGACTACCGTGGGCTCAATGCCGTCACCAGGACTGACGCGCACCCCATCCCCAGAGCTGATGAGCTCATTGATCGGTTGGGAGCTGCCCGGTTCCTCAGCACGTTTGATTTAACGTCTGGGTACTGGCAGATTGCCTTAACCGATGGGGCCAAGGAGAGATCAGCATTCTCAACCCCAGAAGGCCATTACCAATTCCAGGTGATGCCCTTTGGGTTGAAGAATGCCCCTGCCACCTTTCAGAGGTTGGTCAATCAGGTGTTGGCTGGGCTGGAGGATTTCAGTGCCGCCTACCTGGATGACATTGCTGTGTTCAGTTCCAGCTGGGAAGAACATTTACAGCACCTTGAGAAAGTGTTGAGGGCTCTGCAAGGTGCAGGCCTCACGATCAAGGCCAGTAAGTGCCAGATCGGGCAGGGGTCTGTGGTGTACTTGGGGCACCAGGTAGGAGCGGCCAGGTGGCGCCCCTACAACCCAAGATTGACACCATTCTGGCTTGGGAGCCCCCAAGACCCAGACAGAGGTGAGAGCCTTCTTAGGTCTCACCGGTTATTATAGGAGATTTGTTAAGGGCTATGGCACCATCGTTGCCCCCTTAACAGAGCTGACCTCTAAGAGGCAGCCCAGGAAAGTGATCTGGACTGAGTCCTGCCAGAAAGCTTTTGATGCCCTGAAGGCAGCCATGTGCACGGCTCCCGTGCTCAAGGCACCTGACTTCTCCAAAGAATTTGTCGTGCAGACTGACGCTTCAGAGCATGGTGTGGGAGCGGTGCTCTCACAACTGAACGAAGAGGGCCTGGATCAGCCTGTAGTCTTCCTTAGCAGGAGACTACTTCCCAGGGAACAGAGGTGGAGTGCCATAGAAAGGGAAGCTTTTGCTGTGGTCTGGGCACTGAAGAAGTTGAGACCATACCTGTTTGGGACTCACTTCCGGGTTCAGACAGACCACAGGCCCCTCAGATGGTTGATGCAAATGAGGGGTGAGAATCCAAAACTGCTGAGGTGGTCCATCTCCCTACAGGGAATGGACTTTACGGTGGAACACCGTCCTGCTACAGAACACGCCAACGCAGATGGTCTGTCCAGGTTCTTCCGCCTTAGTGAAGAGAACTCCAATGGGGTTGGGTAGTTCTCCCTACTTTCAGCTGGAGGGGACATGTGTTAGACTTGGCATCTTTTGGCGTGTTTCCCCTGACTTATTGCTTTCTGACCTCCCGGTTTTGACTCTGTTTTTGCTGGTGTGATGATTCTGCGCACTTTCCTCACTGCGGTCCCGTGGGAAAGTGCAAGTGCTCCTGTATAAAATGTGTTATGGATTGGTGTTTCCATGATTGGCCTATTTGGTTTATCTGTCAGTCCCTTGTAAAGTGCACTGCGAGTGCCAGGGCCTATAGACCAAATGCTGTTGGTGGGCTGCAGCACTGGATTGTGCCACCCACGCAAACAGCCCGTAAAATGTAACTCGGGCCTGCCATCGCAGAGCCTGTGCGCAGCCTGGGGCTGCCATGTCGACTTGGCAAGTGCACACACTTGCAAGTCCCTAAACCTTCCCTTTGCTACATGTTAGTCACCCCTAAGGTAGGCCCAAGGTACCCCTGTGGGCAGGGTGCGGTGTATGCGAAAGGTAGGACATGCCCGGGTGTGTGCGGCATGTCCTGATAGTGAATTACAGCCTAGTACGTTTTCACTATTGCAAGGCTACCTGTTCCCCTAGGCCAGAACGGGCAGTTTTGATTATTACAGTTTATAATCCTAACTGACCCCGGGAACATGGTAGAAATTCGAGTTTAGTATGCCTGGACTCAGAATGATAAAATGCATCTTTTAGTGAAGTTGGTTTTAACATTCTGCGTTTGAAAATACCACTTTTAGAAAGTGGGTATTTTCTTGCCTAACCATCCAAGCCTGCCTCTGCGAGGTTGTGTATTCCTTGTCTGGAATGTGAGTGACAGGGGCTGGGGGATGCCAGGAGACAGGGTGAGTCAGCGCAGGGCTGAATAGCCAGATCGACCTGTAGATGGGTGGGAGGGGTCGCACCTGGGCCCTGAATAGGACAGTGCCTTCCCTCCACCATGCTGGCTCCACCTCCTGTGGTGCGTCTGATGTCCCTGGCCTACTCACTGAAAGAAGGGACGGAGACTTGTCAACAAGGTGCTCCAGAACTGGTTTGGACTAGGCGAAGGCCTCTCTGCCTTCAGAGAACAAAGGAATTTGGGATATAAATATTGGGGCCCTGACCCCATGAATTTAGATCTCGCTGGAATCAAGGAACCTGCCAAGACGAAGAGCTGGAAGAGCTGCCAGGAGGAGTACTGCCCCTTTGCTGTGTTGTTGCTTTGGTGGGTTGGCCTGCAGTTGCTGCTTCTGTCTTGGGCAGTGAAAGGACTGGACTGAACTTCCTGCAAACTTGTGCTGAGTATCTCCAAGGGCCAGGAACCGAGCTGGCCTCCTGTTAAGAAGTCTCAGGGACTACAAAGACTTCACAAGCCTCTGGGTACCGCTTCTGAACGCTGTTTCAGTCGCCACAGAGGAAGGGAACTGCAACCGACTCCGTCAACCGAATCCATCCCTGGCCGGTGACCTGTTTGCACCGCAGACCGCATCGCCCCGCTTCGCATCGCAACCCTGGTCTCACCGTGGGCAACGTCCAACGCCGCCAACATCGAGCCGCTGCTTGCACCGTGACCTGTGGGCACCGCAGTTCGCATCGCATCGCTTCACTGAACCAACCGGACCCGACCGACGAGGTCGTTGCAACTGGCTCAAGAGTCGAGACCGCACCGCATTTGGGGCACCGCTCGCACGTCTGCGACGCACCGCTCCGACTCGCACCGCTGTCCGACGCCAGCTCCCGCACTCCGGCTAGGTCGCCTGCATCGCAACCTGTCAGCACCGCATCGAGCATCGTCTCGCCCTGCATCGCACGCCTTGGACTCACCGACTCCGTCTGCCCGACGCTCATCGAGCCGCTGCCTGCACCGCATCGAGGGACACCGCACCTTGCATCGCTCCGTCTTGCACCGCAACCGCGACGAACGCCGACCGGCTCGTACACTCCGTACCAGCCACAACGAGAAAGGTACTGTGACCGAGTCTGCTCACGACTCTGCTGGCCCGTATCGACGCGGTCGGCTGGAACTGTTAGACTCTGTGGTTTTCAGCATCACGGTAGGCTCGGACGGAGCTACCGACTCGTACGAACTTTGCTTTTGTGCTATTCCTGCAAAGAAGAAGTTAACGTATCAAGTATTCATTCGTAAAGTATAGTATTGTGGATTTTTGTCGTAATTGGTCTTGTCTTGAGTATATAAAATATTGGTTATTTTTCTAAACTGGTGTGGTGTCCGTTTGTAGTGCGTACACTGTATTACTGTTGGTTATGTGCAAATGCTTTACACACTGCCTCTGAATTAAGCCTGACTGCTCGTGCTAAGCTACCACGAGGGTGAGCAGGGGTTACTTCACGAGTGTAACAACCCTTACCCTGACTAGGAGGAAGGGTCCCTACTTGGACAAAGGTGCAAGCCCTTGCCAACTAGAGATCCCATTTCTAACAGGAGCTTAACAAATTCCTTTCGGTGCCATGCAGCTGCGGCGGACATATCAGAAAATATTCGACAACACAGTACTTCATTGGTGGAAAATTGTTTTCTTTGGATGGCTCTAGAAAGTATCTGCTGCTTAATACGATAATCAGCAAAGTTGACCAAGATTGTCCTGGGCAGGTTCGAATTTGGAAAAGGATGAGCCGGTACCCCATAGGCCATTGTCAGATAGCCTGAAATTTCCGGTACCACATGATTCTTAATGAATGACTCGACCCATTGAACAGTTTGGGCTCCTTCACAGCCTTCTGGCACACCCACCAGCCGTTAATTGGAGCGCAGCAAGTGGCTTTCCAGTTCATCAAGCTTGTTTTCCAACAACAACTTATCTTTCCTCACTTGCTTCATTTGCTGCTGTAAAATAACCATTCGATCCTCGAGCAGCGATATCCTAGATTCAGCCTCCTGCATCTTAACCGGACAGCTTGCAACTGCTTCCTCGATTTTCATCAGACGGAGCTGCAGGGATGCATTCTCAATGGCTTGTGATGCTTTTATGTCTCTTTTTTTAAGTTTCAAGAAGAAATTTATTAAAGTAGAAGAAAACATAGATGTTATAAATACAATTCAAATTACGCAAGTGTCATCACAATACATGAATGGGTTATAAGAATAATTATAAGGCTATAGCAATGCATATAATGAAAACAATAGGCAGTGTACAAAGAATAAGTCATGAAGCCAATTAATACAATAAAGAAGCTAAGGAATGATCAGGGGAATCATGGGGGTTTGAGAACTTCCTGCCTAGATGGCAGCAATATACGAAAACGTTTGGCACCAGGTTAGTTAGCTGAGTCTTGGAACTGGTTTCCACAGTAGCCTGCAATTGCACCCTGCTTGGATCTACTAGCAGAGGCCGAGGCGACAGCTACAAATCCAAAGTATTCTGATTAGAAAGATGGATCTTGGAATTGCTTTCAGTAGAGGCCAACTATTGGGCTAGTGAGGTCATGGCCTTGCTTGGTTCTGTTGCCCAAGATTGTGTTAAGAGTTGCTGTCCCACTGTGGTATTCTGTTGTGAAAGGACTGGATAAGCACTGGTTTCATCATGTTTTGGGGAAGTAGCGATAACCCCCATATTTAGAGATTGATTATTCTTCTTGTTAGAAATGGGGGTCTCTAGTTGGCAAGGGCTTGCACCTTTGTCCAAGTAGGGACCCTTCTTCCTAGTCAGGATAAGGGAGTTACACTCCTAAAATAACCCCTCCTCACCCCCTTGGTAGCTTGGCATGAGCAGTCAGGCTTATTCTTAGAGGCAGTGTGTAAAGCATTTGCACAAAACCAACAGTAATACAATGTAAGCACTACAAACTGACACCACACCAGTTTAGAAAAATATCCAATATTTTTATATACTTAAAACAAGACCAAATACGATAAAAATCCACTATACAGTACTTCAAAAATGGTTACTTCTCAAACTGTCTTTAAGTTGCAAAATACGTTGAAAAACACAGTTCGTACGAGTCGGTAGCTCGGTCCGAGCCTACCGCGATGCTGAAAACAACAAAGTCTCGCAGTTCCCGCTGACCGCGTCGGTACGGGCCAGCAACAGCGGGACAGATTCATTCACAGTACCTTTCTTAGTGCGGCTCACACAGGCGTGCGAGTCGGTCTTGGCATCCGTCGCGGTCGCGATGCAAAATGGAAGCGGTGCAAGGTGCGGTGTCCCTCGATGCGGTGCGAGCAGCGGCTCGGTGACGATCGTGTAGACGGCGTCGGTGAGACCAAGGCTGGCGGTGCAGGGCGAGTCGGTGCTCGATGCGGTGCTGGCAGGTTGCGGTGCGGGTGACAGAGCCGGTTGTGGCGTTCGTCGCGGTCTTGGTGCAAGGTGGAAGCGGTGCAAGGTGCGGTGTCCCTCGATGCGGTGCGTGCAGCGGCTCGGTGATGATCGTACAGACAGCGTCGGTGAGACCAAGGCTTGCGGTGCAGGGTGAGTCGGTGCTCGATGCGGTGCTGGCAAGTTGCGATGCGAGCGACAGAGCCGGTTGGCGGGAATTGGCGCTGGCCGAGCCGGACGGCTGTGCGTGACGAGTCGATCACGGGTGTCGAGCCAGCAGCGACCGTGTCGGTGAGCCCAGGCCAGCGAGGTGAAGCGAGGCGATGCAGGTCGCGGTGTCTCTCGATGCGGTGCAGGCAGCGGCTCGGTGACGGAGTCGGTGAGACCAAGGCTTACGGTGCAGGGCGAGTCGGTGCGGCTTGCAGTGCCTTCAGGACACAAGGCCAGCGACGGAGTCGGTTGACAGAGTCGGTCGCGGTTCCCTCTTCTCTGTGGCAACTGAAACAGCAGTTCCAGGAGCGGTACCCAGAGGTTGGTGAAGTCTTTGCAGTCCCTGAGACTTCTTAACAGGAGGCCAGCTCGGTTCAGGCCCTTGGAGATACTCAGCACAAGTAGAGAAAGTTCAGTCCAGTCCTTTCACTGCCCAAGGCAGAAGCAGCAGCTGCAGGCCAACCCAACAAAGCAATAACACAGCAAAGGTTCCTTGATTCCAGCGAGATCTAAAGTTCTGGGGTTTGGGTCCCCCTTTTTATCCTCAATTTCTCTTTGTCCTCTGGAGGCAGAGGGGCCTTTGCCTGGTCCAAACCAGTTTTGGTCAGTCCCGGAGCACTTTGTTGACAAGTCTCCTTTCTTCCTTTCAGAGAGTAGGCCAGGGACATCAGACGCACCACAGGAGGTGGAGCCAGCATTGTGGAGGGAAGGCACTGTCCTATTCAGGTCCCAGGTGCAACTCCTCCCACCCATCGGCATGTAGATGTTGCTATTCAGCCCTGTGCTGACCCACCCTGTCTCCTGGAATCCCCCAGCCCCTGTCACTCACACTCCAGACAAGGAATACACAACCTAGCAGAGGCAGGCTTGGATGGTTAGACAAGAAAATACCTACTTTCTAAAAGTGGTATTTTCAAACACGGAATGTTAAAACCAACTTCACTAAAAGATGCATTTTATCATTCTGAGTTCAGGCATAATAAACTCGAATTTCTACCATGTTCCCTGGGTCAGTTAGGATTATAGGATGTAATAATCAAACTGCCCATTCTGGCCTATGGAGAACAGGTAGCCTTGCAATAGTGAAAAACGAAGTAGGCTGTAATTCACTATCAGGACATGCCACACACACCAGGGCATGTCCTACCTTTCACATACAATGCACCCTGCCCACAGGGGTACCTTGGGCCTACCTTAGGGGTGACTAACATGTAGAAAAGGGAAGGTTTAGGGACTTGCAAGTGTGTGCACTTGCCAAGTCGACATGGCAGCCCCAGGCTGCGCACAGGCTCTGCAATGACAGGCCAGAGTTACACTTTATGGGCTGTTTGCTTGGGTGGCACAATCCAGTGCTGCAGCCCACCAAAAGCATTTGATCTATAGGCCCTGGCACTCTCAGTGCACTTTACTAGGGACTGACACATAGATCAAATAAGCCAATCATGGAAATACCAATCCATACACATTTTATACAGGAGCACTTGCACTTTCCCACTGGACAGCAGTGAGGAAAGTGCGCAGAATCATTACACCAGCAAAAACAGAGTCAAAAACATGAGGTTTAGAAAGCAAAAAGTCAGGGGAAACACGCCAAAAGATGCCAAGTCTAACACATGTCCCCTCCAGCTGAAAGTAGGGAGAACTACCCAACCCCATTGGAGTTCTCTTCACTAAAGCAGAAGAACCTGGACAGACCATCTGCGTTGGCGTGTTCTGTACCAGGGCAGTGTTCCACCGTAAAGTCCATTCCCTGTAGGGAGATGGACCACCTCAGCAGTTTTGGATTCTCACCCCTCATTTGCATCAACCATCTGAGGGGCCTGTGGTCTGTCTGAACCCGGAAGTGAGTCCCAAACAGGTAGGGTCTCAGCTTCTTCAGTGCCCAGACCACAGCAAAAGCTTCCCTTTCTATGGCACTCCACCTCTGTTCCCTGGGGAGTAGTCTCCTGCTAAGGAAGACTACAGGTTGATCCAGGCCCTCTTCGTTCAGTTGTGAGAGCACCGCTCCCACACCATGCTCTGAAGCGTCAGTCTGCACGACAAATTCTTTGGAGAAGTCAGGTGCCTTGAGCACGGGCGCCGTGCACATGGCGGCCTTCAGGGCATCAAAAGCTTTCTGGCAGGACTCAGTCCAGATCACCTTCCTGGGCTGCTTCTTCGAAGTCAGCTCTGTTAAGGGGGCAACGATGGTGCCGTAGCCCTTAACAAATCTCCTATAGTAGCCGGTGAGACCTAAGAAGGCTCTCACCTCTGTCTGGGTCTTGGGGGGCTCCCAAGCCAGGATGGTGTCAATCTTGGGTTGTAGGGGCGCCACCTGGCCGCTTCCTACCTGGTGTCCCAAGTACACCACAGAACCCTGCCCGATCTGGCACTTACTGGCCTTGATCGTGAGACCTGCACCTTGCAGAGCCCTCAACACTTTCTCAAGGTGCTGTAAATGTTCTTCCCAGCTGGAACTGAACACAGCAATGTCATCCAGGTAGGCGGCACTGAAATCCTCCAGTCCAGCCAACACCTGATTGACCAACCTCTGAAAGGAGGCAGGGGCATTCTTCAACCCAAAGGGCATCACCCGAAACTGGTAATGACCTTCTGGGGTTGAGAATGCTGATCTCTCCTTGGCCCCATCGGTTAAGGCAATCTGCCAGTACCCAGAAGTTAAGTCAAACGTGCTGAGGAACCGGGCAGCTCCCAACCAATCAATGAGCTCATCAGCTCTGGGGATGGGGTGCGCGTCAGTCCTGGTGACGGCATTGAGCCCAAGGTAGTCCACACAAAACCGCAGTTCTGGAGTGGCACCGGGTGCAGCAGCCTTTGGGACCAAATCCACTGGGCTGGCCCAAGGACTGTTGGCGGGCTCAATCACCCCCAACGCCAACATCTTAGAGACCTCCTCCTTGATGCTGGCCCTGACTCGGTCAGTCAACCTGTAAATTTTGGGCTTTACAAGAGGGCTGTCACCAGTGTCCACGTCATGGGTACACCAGTGAGTAACACCGGGGGTCAGAGAGAACAGCGGGGCGAACTGTCCCAACAACTGGCGACAGTCCCCCTGCTGCTCTTGGGTCAGTGTAGGGGAGAGAATCACACCCTCTACTGACCCATCATGCTCCTTGGTAGACAGGAGGTCAGGGAGAGGCTCACTCTCCTCTTCCACCCCGTCATCTGTCGCCAAGAGCATACTCACTTCGGTCCTCTCGAAGTGGGGCTTGAGGTGGTTCACTTGAAGGACCCTCAAAGGGTTCCTTGGAGTCTGCAAATCCACCAGGTAGGTGACGTTACTTTTGCGCTCTACCACCTCATATGGCCCAGTCCACTTGTCCTGCAAGGCACAAGGTTCCACTGGGGCCATGACCCACACTTTTTGCCCAGGTTGAAATTCGACCAGAGTGGCATTCTGGTCATACCACCTCTTCATTTCTTCCTGGCTTGCTTCTAGGTTCGCCTGAGCGAGTTTCCTGAAGCGGGCAGTTTGGTTTCTAAAGACCAGCATGTAACTGAACACATCCTGGGGAGTTTTCCTGGGAGCCGCCTCCCAGCCTTCCTTTACCAAACTCAGAGGTCCTCTGACAGGGTGGCCATACAGGAGCTCAAAGGGGCTGTACCCAAGAGACTTCTGAGGCACCTCCCTGTATGCAAAGAGTAGGCATGGCAAGAGGACGTCCCACTTATGCCTCATGGGTTCTGTTAGACCCTTGATCATGCCTTTCAAGGTCTGGTTGAATCTCTCCACCAGACCGTTTCCTTGTGGGTGGTAAGGCGTGGTGAACTTGTAGGTTACACCACACTCCTTCCACAGGGATGTCATATACTTGGATATGAAATTGGTCCCCCTGTCAGAAACCACCTCTCTGGGGAATCCCACATGGGAAAAGATCCCCATTAACGCCCGGCCCACCACTGGCGCCGTCGTTGTCCTGAGAGGGATTGCCTCCGGGTACCGGGTGGCATGGTCCACCAAGACCAGGATGTACCCGTTGCCCATGGCTGTCTTGGGATCCAGTGGCCCCACAATATCCATCCCTACCCTTTCAACGGGTGTTCCAACAACAGGAAAAGGTTGGAGAGGAGCTTTGACCTTCCTCCCACTCTTACCACTTGCCTGGCAAGTTTGGCAAGACCTACAGTGTGCATCTGACTGCCTTCGCATTTGGGGCCAAAAGAAGTGGGTGACAAGCCTGTCAAAGGTCTTGTCCTGCCCCAAATGTCCTGCCAAAGGCATGTCATGAGCCAGACCCAGTAGGAAGGTCCTGAAGCGCTGGAGTACCACCAGCACACGGGCTGACCCAGGCTCAGCAACCTTAGGCTCACTGTATAGGAGACCATTCTCCCAGTAGATCAGATGTGACCCGGACTGATTACCAGCTGCCTGGTCTGCAGCCTGCCGCCGCAGACCCTCCAGAGTAGGGCACTCGTTCTGCTCCCTGCAGAACTCCTCCCTGGTGGGACCCCCTTCTTGCTGCCAATGGGTCAGCTCAGAGATGTCTCCCAGTTCAGCTACCTGCTCCCTGTAGGCACCGGGCGTCCCCTCGAGGTCCGCCTCCTCCCGGTCCGTGGGAACTTTGGGGCTGGTTTCCCGCGCCCCTGCCCTTCCTCTTGGCAGGGATATGGGCCATTGTTCCAGGCTCCAAGTCCTCTTGATCACCCTTTCTGGCTGCCATTGACCGAGTAGACATGCATGCCCACTCTGGCAACCCAAGCATCTCCAAGTGAGACCTGAGCTCAACATCCTTCCATAAGGACTGCTTCAGGTCGTTACCTAGCAGACAATCTACAGGCATGGTAGGGCTCACAACCACCCTCAAGGGACCTGAGACCCCCCCATTCAAAGGGAACCTGCACCACCATACACTGGCGCTCAGAGTTGTCCACAGCAACTACTTGGTGGAATGCCCCTGGGACTACCTGCTTCTCAGAGACCAGGTGACACCGGACTGAGGTCACACTGGCTCCAGTATCTCTGAGAGCCTCTACCCTGTTCCCATTAATGGTCACCCAGGTGCTATATTTCTTTGTGTTAGGGGGCACCTGGATTCCTGGGACCATCTCACTGTCCCCTAGTGAGACGAGGGTCATTTCTGCGGGATCCCCACCCTCCTGTGGGCACCCCTCCTCCCCAAGCGCTACACTAGCCAACACTTTGGACTGTCCACCGGTGGGCGGCTGTGTCCCCTTTGGGCACTTGGGGTCCCCCTTGAAGTGACCTACCTGGTCACATGCATAACACTTGCGGGGGCCGGTCTCAACAGGCTTTCCTGTAGAGACCCCTTTCTTCTTCTCACCTGGGGGATGGGAACCTTTACCCTGGGTACTAGTTTGGGGCCCTTTAGAGAACTCCTGTGCTTTACCCTTGTCCCTCCCACTTTTCTGCTGGGGACCCTGCCCACCTTTGGCTGAGTCTCCCCCAAACGCTTTCTTAAGGACCCTGGTACTCACCCAGCGGTCCGCCTCCATAGCAAGCTTTCTGGGGTCAGTTAGCTTACTGTCAACTAGGTGCTGGCGCAGATCTGCAAAACATAGACTAGACAAGTGCTCCCATGCAATCAAATTGTAGAGCCCCTGAAAATCTGTTACATTACTGCCCTTCACCCAACCATCCAGCGACCTACAGAACATATCCACACATTCTAACCAAGTGTTGGCCTCAGACTTTTTACTGGACCTAAACTGATCCCTGTACTTTTCAGGTGTGAGCCCATATCTAGTGAGGAGAGCGTCTTTCATGTCAGCATAGGTGAGGTCCTGCCCCTTACCCAAAGCTATCAGAGTATCCCTAGCTTCCTCTGGAAAGAGAGGCCACAACCCCGCTCCCCAGTTCCTCTCTGGGACCCCATTCATATGAATAGACGACTCGTACCCTTGAAACCACCTTTGAATGTCATCACCCTTCTTGTACTCTTTACCTACATTCTTGGGGATGTGTACGATCCTGTCTGTGTGTGCTGAAGAATTGCTGCCACCATCTGAGCCGGTTCTACTTTTTAGCTCCAGCTCCTTAATCATTCTCTCATGATGTAGTACCATCTTCCTTTCCTCCATGGCTATTCTTTTTTCTTCCCTCTCACTTTCTATTCTGAGTTTCTCCAATTCAAACCTCCTTACTTCCCGCCTGTCCTCCAGCTCCTCTGGGGACAAGCTACTGCTGCCTGGCCTGGAGGGCTCCCCCCCGCCCAAAAGCACATCCACCCTAGGAACAGGCTCCTCCACCTCTCCAGTGAGATCACCAGATTGCCCACTGGCACCTCTGGCTGCTACCCAGGCCCTCAGCGCCTTTTGTAGCTCATCCTTCCTGGTGAGGCCTCTGACCTGGACTTTTAGGTTCTTGCAAATCGATTTTAACTCCTTGACATTGTAGGCTTCCAATCGATCCTCCTCAAAGGCAATTTCTACTGATGCAATTGATGATACTATAGATTCAGGCATGTTGAAGTAGCAAATTCAAACTGGCAAGATCAAAAATAGGCCAAAAAGAAAAAGAACCTGTATGTGGTACGTAATGGTCTGCGATATGGTAGTAGTGCACACCAATCACTGTAAGTCAAGTGCAAACACAAGTCCCATCCTCACCGCTGACAACCAATGTTAGAAATGGGGGTCTCTAGTTGGCAAGGGCTTGCACCTTTGTCCAAGTAGGGACCCTTCTTCCTAGTCAGGATAAGGGAGTTATACTCCTAAAATAGCCCTGCTCACCCCCTTGGTAGCTTGGCACGAGCAGTCAGGCTTATTCTAGAGGCAGTGTGTAAAGCATTTGCACAAAACCAACAGTAATACAATGTAAGCACTACAAACTGACACCACACCAGTTTAGAAAAATATCCAATATTTTTATATACTTAAAACAAGACCAAATACGATAAAAATCCACTATACAGTACTTCAAAAATGGTTACTTCTCAAACTGTCTTTAAGTTGCAAAATACGTTGAAAAACACAGTTCGTACGAGTCGGTAGCTCGGTCCGAGCCTACCGCGATGCTGAAAACAACGGAGTTTCGCAGTTCCCACTGACCGCGTCGGGACGGGCCAGCAACAGCGGGACAGATTTGCTCACAGTACCTTTCTTAGTGCGGCTCACACAGGCGTGCGAGTCGGTCTTGGCATCCGTCGCGGTCGCGATGCAAAATGGAAGCGGTGCAAGGTGCGGTGTCATGCGGTGCGAGCAGCGGCTCGGTGACGATCATGCAGACGGCGTCGGTGAGACCAAGGCTGGCGGTGCAGGGCGAGTCGGTGCTCAATGCGGTGCTGGCAGGTTGCGGTGCGGGTGACAGAGCCGGTTGTGGCGTTCGTCACGGTGCAAGGTGGAAGCAGTGCAAGGTGCGGTGTCCCTCGATGCGGTGCGAGCAGCGGCTCAGTGACGATCGTGCAGACGGCGTCGGTGAGACCAAGGCTTGCGGTGCAGGGCGAGTCGGTGCTCGATGCGGTGCTGGCAAGTTGCGATGCGAGTGACAGAGCCGGTTGGCGGGAATTGGAGCTGGCCGAGCCGGTCGGCTGTGCGTGACGAGTCGATCACGGGTGTCGAGCCAGCAGCGACCGTGTCGGTGAGCCCAGGCCAGCGAGGTGAAGCGAGGCGATGCAGGTCGCGGTGTCTCTCGATGCGTTGCAGGCAGCGGCTCGGTGGCGGAGTCGGTGAGACCAAGGCTTACGGTGCAGGGCAAGTCGGTGCGGCTTGTGGTGCCTTCAGGACACAAGGCCAGCGACGGAGTCGGTTGACAGAGTCGGTCGCGGTTCCCTCTTCTCTGTGGCAACTGAAACAGCAGTTCCAGGAGCGGTACCCAGAGGTTGGTGAAGTCTTTGCAGTCCCTGAGACTTCTTAACAGGAGGCCAGCTCGGTTCAGGCCCTTGGAGATACTCAGCACAAGTAGAGAAAGTTCAGTCCAGTCCTTTCACTGCCCAAGGCAGAAGCAGCAGCTGCAGGCCAAACCAACAAAGCAATAACACAGCAAAGGGGCAGTACTCCTCCTGGCAGCTCTTCCAGCTCTTCGTCTTGGCAGGTTCCTTGATTCCAGCGAGATCTAAAGTTCTGGGGTTTGGGTCCCCCTTTTATCCTCAATTTCTCTTTGTCCTCTGGAGGCAGAGGGGCCTTTGCCTGGTCCAAACCAGTTCTGGTCAGTCCTGGAGCACTTTGTTGACAAGTCTCCTTCCTTCCTTTCAGAGAGTAGGCCAGGGACATCAGACGCACCACAGGAGGTGGAGCCAGCATTGTGGAGGGAAGGCACTGTCCTATTCAGGTCCCAGGTGCAACTCCTCCCACCCATCGGCATGTAGATGTTGCTATTCAGCCCTGTGCTGACCCACCCTGTCTCCGGGAATCCCCCAGCCCCTGTCACTCACACTCCAGACAAGGAATACACAACCTAGCAGAGGCAGGCTTGGATGGTTAGACAAGAAAATACCTACTTTCTAAAAGTGGTATTTTCAAACACGGAATGTTAAAACCAACTTCACTAAAAGATGCATTTTATCATTCTGAGTTCAGGCATAATAAACTCGAATTTCTACCATGTTCCCTGGGTCAGTTAGGATTATAGGATGTAATAATCAAACTGCCCATTCTGGCCTATGGAGAACAGGTAGCCTTGCAATAGTGAAAAACGAAGTAGGCTGTAATTCACTATCAGGACATGCCACACACACCAGGGCATGTCCTACCTTTCACATACAATGCACCCTGCCCACAGGGGTACCTTGGGCCTACCTTAGGGGTGACTAACATGTAGAAAAGGGAAGGTTTAGGGACTTGCAAGTGTGTGCACTTGCCAAGTCGACATGGCAGCCCCAGGCAGCGCACAGGCTCTGCAATTGCAGGCCAGAGTTACACTTTACGGGCTGTTTGCGTGAGTGGCACAATCCAGTGCTGCAGCCCACCAACAGCATTTGATCTATAGGCCCTGGCACTCGCAGTGCACTTTACTAGGGACTGACACATAGATCAAATAGGCCAATCATGGAAATACCAATCCATACACATTTTATACAGGAGCACTTGCACTTTCCCACTGGACAGCAGTGAGGAAAGTGCGCAGAATCATTACACCAGCAAAAACAGAGTCAAAAACGGGAGGTTTAGAAAGCAAAAAGTCAGGGGAAACACGCCAAAAGATGCCAAGTCTAACACATCTCTATCATAAAGGGCTCTGGAAGCATTGCTGTTGTCACTTTGGATTTGGAAAAAGTGAGTATTCTTTTAGATTACCTTGTGTGACATTCGTAGAAGGATTAGTTTGTGCCTGAGAAGAGGTTTCTTTTCTTCTGGCCCCGTTATGGATGCTGATTTTAGTGGTAACTCCACATTCTCCCAAAGCACCCTGTCCTCCTTGGCTAGAATGGATAGTTCATTTTGGAGAGGATCCTGCAAAGTATGCGGCAAAGCTGTCTGGGAACCCCCAGCCGCCAACCTTTGATCCACCAAATTCTCCTCTGAGCTTAGAGGGCTACTTGCTACTGTTGACCCACGACGTGATTTCTGGCTACGTTCATCCCTAGCTGCAGCTGATGCTGACTTTATTTGAGCGGTCCGTGATTTAGTTTTAAGGCCGACAGTATCCATATTCGTAATTATGTTTTGGATCTTAAGATGCTTCCCCATAGTTTATGGAGCAGTTCTTTAATCCTCTGGGTATGTCTGGGCGGTGAACTCCGCTCCGCTCGCGGAGTTTGCGGAGTTTTCTGCTCTCCGCGTTATTCGGAGCTCGCGGAGTTCCAAAAAACTCTGCTTCGCGCAGCGGCGCAGAGTTTTTTCCTCGCTCGCGTTCGTCAACGTCAAGTTGGCGAGCGCAAGAGAGGAAAATCCACCCCCCGGCGAGATTTTTCCTCGTTCGCGATCGTTAACATCAAGTTGGCGATCGCGAGCGTGGAAAATCAACCTCCCGGCAGATTTCTAAACGCGGGCGGTCAGATTTCTCATTGCGAGTGGTTGCGTATGCTCGCGACCGCTCGCGTTGAGAAACTGTCCGTTCGCGTTGAGAAAGCTGGCGCTCGAGTAAAAATCTTCTCGAGCTGCAGAAAAGGAAGCAGGCCCGCTTGCGCTGTGTATAGTGCCGTTCGTGATGATTGCACAGTGCGGACAAGCATCTGGCACTGAAAATCATGGCGAACAGCGTTTATCTAACGCACTCCGCCACTAGTGGAGCTTTGTGTAGCGCGGCTGAGTTTTTTTTGCACTTCGCGGAGTTTTGCGTAGCGGAACTCTGCGAACTCCACCTAGGCTTACCTCTGGGCAGGGTTTAGATTATTTTTTTATTTGTTTTACAAAAAGGAGACACCCAGCGACCCACTACCAGGGCACCCTTCTGATTATCGCGCCCTAGGGTGGCAACCCTTGGTGTGAAACCTGGTGCCCTCTCACTATCGCCCAGTGAATTCTTAAATATGCTGTGGAGTAGAAAAAAAGCATCAAGGTGCTTACCAGGCCTTGGAGCTGTGGTCTCTCGAACAGCCTCCAAAGTCACTCACCTGGAGTCCAATGTCTGCTGGTCAAGGCAGTCCCGGGACAGAAAAGGATGCTGCTTCACACACACTGCGGGAGTAGACAATGCGCCTTGCAGCATCTCCCAACAACTGTCAGCAGCTTTGTGTGGTAAGAGCCGCCTCCTGGAGCCCAATGCCTGCTTTTCAAGGCAGTCCCAAGAAAAAAAAAAGCTGCTTCACCGGTGCTGTGGGACTCTATGGTGCACTTTATAGCACCTTCCAGCACCTGTCCGGTGCAAGATGTGGCAAGGGCTGCCCTGGAGCCAGCGTCGGATTGGTAACGCGGGCACTCAGGCAATGCCCGAGGGGCCGGTATCCGAATTCCAGCTGTGGGCTGTTTTTTTTAGCAGCCTGGGGGCCGATTTGGGCGGTTTCTGCGTTGTTCGATGCCGCCAGCAGCCCAGTGGGTGCCTGAGTGGCCTTTCTGGAGGCAGATGGGCGTCCATTACCCCACTTTTATCAACGGCAGAGGTGTCACTCCCTTTCTCTCGCTGGGCCGGCCCATTCATGTATGCATATTGAGTGGGGGCAGGGGGCCTGAGCAAAAGTGGCCTCACTTGTTTTCAGGTGTGTTTCACCAGTGTAAACTAATCTGTGCATTTTTTTTAAGCCCCCCCTTTTTTTTAATATAATTTCGCCGAAGCAGTATTTTGCGGAAAGGCAATATGCAAATGCGTGCCACTTTTTTTTTAGCGTGTCTGGGCCGATTTTTAATCCCAATCCAACCCTGCCTGGAGCCCCAAGCCTGCTGATCTAGGCAGCCCAGGAAAGTCCCAGCAGCCTACCCCATCAGCCGCTGTATCGGCAGGAAGAGCAGCCGGCCCCTCTTGTCAATCACGAGGCAGAGCCAGCACTCCGCGGGACATCAGGGATTGGCTGACACCCAAGGCAGGAAGAGAAGGAGCCGCCACAACCAAACCGAAATTGCCCAGTCAAAGACCAACGAAGCGCTCGACTGTGTCGTCCGGAATTCTCTCCATCCGTTGAAGCGGGTGTACTACGGACAGAGAACCATAAAGCAACTGACCGGCGTCATGCCAGAAGAGAAGAAGCTGCGGTGAGTTGTGGGACAGGGGGGTGGAAGAGCTCAGCTAGCGGCAGCACATGAGCGTGGGTTCGCCTGCCGCCACCTCTTGCCTGCGCTTTCAGGCTGTGCACGCCAACTGTTCATTATATTAAATTATTTGCGCAAATTGTTTGACACCGTTTTGATAGCTATTGTTTGTAAGAAAAAAAAAAAAAAGCATCCATGCACATTTAGATATAAGAAAAAGGAAAAGTCAATGAGAGCTTTCCAGAAGTAACTAAAAGTAGGGGCGATGCAATAGTATATTTGAGTAAACCTCTAGAATGTATAATCTGGTTGCTTGGCATCAGTTATACTTGAGTATCCTAGGAGAAAAGTCTATATTGGTGTGCAAATATTGATGCATTAAACCTGTTGATAGGTGCCTGACGTCTCTTTTTCTTTTAATAAATGTAAATGGCTAGGTATTCTTCGGTTCATTATTTGTGCAGTCAGGTTTTGCCTAGGACGTTTCATTACGCAGTTGAGGAAGACCTTGCTTATAATTAATGGTTCATATGTTTTATTTTTCAGTTTTAACTCACTTTTCTGACTTGTAATCTCTGTGTCTCATGTTCCCTCATTAAAGGATCGGGTGGGTCACTGCAGGTTGAATGTGTGATGATTTAGTACAAGTAGAGCTGCGGGCTACCTTTGAATAACTCCCGACTAGGGCTGTACACTTCCTGTGCTTTGGAACGCTTCTTTCTAGGGAGGACCTTTTTTCTACAATGTAATGGTGGTGAGGTGTTTCACGATATGTTCCCGGTGGTCAATATATCATTTGTTAATATTATGGTGGTGGTAATCCTTGGCCATTGGGTCTTGCCGGGATATTTGGATCATTCTTCCTCTTTATTGTGATCTAATAGTCATTTTGCTTCTCATCCTATACATCTCTTAATGACTTTAATACTTTGGGAGTGAAATTTGGTGGCTCATTTGATCCTTTTTTTGTGCTCATTCCTTCATTAGCTTTCTATATGGTTTCTTACAGCTGACCATGACTGTTTTGGGTCTGTATGATAGAGCTATATGAGACATTGTCCATTTCTAATGTACAGAAAATAGACATTAGCTCAAATGAAAGCCTTAGGCTCTTGCAGGGATGAGCGTACAAAACAATTGCATTGAGCTCTTAGCAGAAGTGCTACCACGTATTACAAATATTTTGAAGAAGTTCGTTGCTCTCCCTTTACAGTTTAATCTTGTTCCATCTAACCATGCTAATTTAGGGACCTACATGTCTTTAAGTCAGAGATATTTATTTTATTTTTGTGGTTTTATATAGCATGAACTTGCCCCACGGGCATCAGAGCACTTTACAAGAGAAAAAAAAATATGGATAACGAGCATCATAAAAATAACAGGTAACAAACAAAGAAAACACATTTTGATGATAAAGAATTCCAAAGTTACTCAGAATCTCTCCAAGATTAAATATGTTTAGGGATAGGATTGAGCCATTTGGAACACCTTGTCTTAGGTCAGTCTTACTGGTAATAGAACTTCCTATTTTAACCTTTTCCAAATGTTAGACAAATATGAATTGAACCATTTCGGTCTGCACCGCTGATTCTGATCCGTTCTTTTTGGGAGTTAACCAGAGCACAGTGGTTAACTAATCATAGGCAGCTGAGAGGTCCAGAAACACAAGTAGGCAAGAGTCCAGGAGACTGAGATTTTCACCCACGATTTGTAGAAGAGCCATTTCAGTGCTGTAGTCATGTCTGAAACCAGACTGGATGGCATCACAAAGGCTTTTTGCCGGGATATGGAGGAGTAGTTGTGAAGCTATATACATTTATAACACCTTCATCTATGAAAGTTATTCAGGTCATTGGTGTCTGATGTGGGCTTTTCCAGAATGGGCAGACCTGGCCAATTTTCAATTAGGGAAATAACCCTCCTCCAGTGAGGAATTTACCAGGAAGGTCCACTACGGCAGAACCAACTTGGCCATTCCCTTGCTCGGGAGCCCAGGCAGTGCGTTGGAAAGGTGGGTGAAAGGTTTAGGATTTCAAGTAGCTCTGCCTCTAAGACTCTGTTACAGTGTGACCAGGTCATTGGGCCTTGTAGTTCAGTGTGCAGTCATCAGGATTGTCAGATGTTGGTGGAAGGGAAAATCTGATAAAGTCTACTACTTTCACTGCAAAGACGTTCACAAAATCTTCACATTTGGATAGTGGTGGGTAGACCATGCTAGTTGAAGGCCGGCTGTTGGATTGTTTAATGATGTCGAAGAGAAGGTTTGGACTATTTTCTAAGAAATCAAGCAGAGATCTGATTTTGAGCTGAAGTCTGATCTGTAGTTTCATATATACAATCCTATTGTGGTTCTATCGGATATATTTCACAACAAACTAGGGAGGCTGCACCACAGTCCTCCTATTGGCGAATCAATTGCTTTTAATTAAACTACACTCATAAATGGTTGTACACCTCACAGGTGGAATATATATTGTGTATAGTAGTTGACAGCACGTTATAAGCAATATATATCAACAACAAGGTGTTCTGTGTAGTGACAACAGACATAGTGCTCATGCAATGTGACAGTACATGTGAGAGAACATAGTTAAAAATAGTCAAGCCAAGGTTTAAGGAATCCACCAGAATTCCCCCAGCATACTGCACATGGATGAAGTCCCTTGGGGAATCCCTTAGGGAACCTCCATACATTCCCTGAGCCCGTGGGTATCAGAGAAAGGGCGATTGTCACTCCAGCAACTCAACATATGAGAAAAATTTGCACTGTCTTCCCTGGGGTGTGTACAAACCCCCTTGACAAAGAGGAATCCTGCTGATACAGTGGGCATGCACAATAATTGCAAAGCAATCCACTGGATTCTCATTCTATTTAGGGGAGGGAGGATGTGCTAGTATACCCCTGGGAGGGTAATCCTAAGGATTACAACGGTTTCTTGGAACCAATGCATAGAGTAATCCCATGAATATCTCACAACCCACAGGACGCAGCGATCCTTGCAAGGTATTTTTTCTGCCAAGTGGCCCTTCAGGGCCGCTAAGAAGAAAGACATCTTACACTGACATGCTTATGTGTACCATCCCTGCCATACTCCCTTCACAGCCTACTTGCCCCTGTAATAGAGGACAGTTACATCTAATAGACATGGGAATGGTGAAGTGGTGGTGGAGTTTAAAGCATGGAAGAGTAGAGGTGATGCTGGGGGGGGGGGGGTGTGTGTGTGTGTGTGTGTGTGTGTGTGTGTACTTGCATGTGTTCGCGTGCATGTGTGAACATTTTTTCTGTCAGAAGGAGCATTTCACACTAAAAGTGAGGAATATACAACTGTATTCAGTGCATGTTGTCTAGGTGAAAGATGCATGTGGTCTGGTTGAAAGCAAATTTACAAAAACAGAATGGACTTTATTCTACTATTTTATTAGTGCATTTAAGTCAGACTTACACACTGAAACAGACCGAATCTACTTTTCTTAAATTCAAAGCAGTTATTTTTTCACATGTATATGTTTTTATTCACACTAAAAGTTTGGTGCCAGAAAACCTAAGACCAGGTTTGGTAAGAGGGCACAAAATGTGTGTTCAAGGTGCAAATGCAATGTGAGTTAGTAAACACGCTCAAACTCACATGTTTGTTAGTGTTCACAAACTCTTCTCCAACTCTATTCTCACCAGGAAAAAAGGCAGAAGATTTACTCATTTCAATAGCAAAAGTAACTTCCTTTCCTGGGTGAGAAAGAATAAGGAAATATCCCCAAAACTGGTGGAGATTTAGGGAAAGTGTTTTGCGAATGGGGGAAAATATTTCTTTGTGAAGAAAAAAATGATTAAGTGTATTCGCACTTACTCTGAATTTTATTGCAAGTAGTAACATAAGCACATATACCTACTTGTGTTTGCAAAAATATAATCCACCAAAGTTTTCCAGGAGTACACCTGGAAACCTGTGCCTGAAGCACGTTTCCAGGTGTAGCCTGAAAAATGTTTAGTGAATTCTGAAAATAAATAAATCTGTAATGCGAGGCTGTAAAACTCAGAAAGCGCAAATGGCTAACCAGGTGATGGAACAGGACATTTAACAATTGACCCAGAGGCAGTCTTACTTTTAGTAAATCGATAGATATTACGGAGGTGACATCTGCCATTATCAAAAGTCCTTCAGGGAAGCACCCGAGCCGATTGTGTCCCCATGGACATATTTAGAAGTGATCTAACACTTTGATCCCCATTAATCATGAATGTTTTATGTGCTTTTGATGAGGTAACATTAATCATGTTATGGAAAGAGGTGATCATTGTATCTATTTTTAAGAAAGGTGATAGAAACAATCCTTGGTGTTATCATCCCCCAATCTCACTTCTGGACTCAAGCACTAAAATATTAGGACGAGTTCTCCTTTGCATATTAGAGGACTGGGCAGAAAGAAATGCTGTTTTATCAGACATGCAATTTGGTTTTCGACCTGGTATTGGTACAGTGGAGCAGTTTTTAAACCTGCCCATATTAATAGCGAAGTATGTCAAAGCAAGGAGTGGCACTTGGCATAGGGCTTTTATTGACCTCTCCTGTGCTTTTGGCAATGTTAACCGTTCCAAGTTGTGGGCTATGATGGAAAACATGGAAGTGGAAGAGGCCTTAGTCACTTTACTTCAGCGCCTGCATGTGGATACTACAGTTAGCAAGCATTATGCACCAAACAGGGAGTGTACCCCCTGTATAAACTCCAATCGTGTAGCAGGGATGTATTTTAGCCCCGTTTTTATCTTATATTAATAGTTTGGAAAGTAATCTTGTCCAAAAAGGATGAGATGTGCCACGAGTTGGAAATCCCCCCATATCAATCCTTTTTTAAGCTGTTGACACAGTTCTGCTTGCAAGAACTGCAAATGGCCGCCAAACCTTGTAATGTAATTTCACTGTTTTCATGAGCAACCTTGATCCTAAAGTAAACCAACCTCACTAGGGGCCGATTCACAGAGCTAATCTGAGATAAAATCCTAAATTTACGACTTTCGGTATTCACAAAGGCATTTAGTAGTAGCAAAGTTAGGAGTCCTAACTTTACTACTACTAAATGCCTTCTGTGAATACCAAAAGTAGTCAGTTAAGGATTTTATCTCAGATTAGTTCTGTGAATCGGCCCCATAATCATTAATTATGATCAGTGGGCCAAAAACATGAAATCAAAATTGCACTCCATTGGTGACGCTCAGTAGCCACAGTGAAAACTTTAAATTACCTGGATATTACGTTTGATTGAGATTTACACTGGGGACACCTGGGGACACCTTAAATATCAATCAGATCGCAGTCTTTTTCTAGAGCGGCTGAAGCAAAGTTTCTTTTTGCCACGAAGTTAGGCCATAAACCTGTGAAGGAGATGTTTCAGCTATATAAGGATGAGTGCATACCTCTGGGACTGTATGGGGCGGGAGTCTGGGGGTACACCAAACTCAGAAGCTTTACACAAGGTAGGACATGGCTTTTTACGTTGACTCCATTCTATCCCACAGGGCGTCTGCCACAATGAAGTGGGAATGAGTTACTTATTGGACACTACTAGAATCGGCCCATTGTTGCTACGGCTCAAGATTTGGTAAATGCCTGAGGCGGATTTTTGTAGATTAATCCTCAAATATTACATACCCTTGAACAACATAACAATGATTCCCAGGGTTTTCTATGTAAAAAAAATTTTTGAAGCTGGAGTACCATGACTTTTATAAATACTGAATCCATTAATGCTGACCACAAACTGCGAATTAGAAATTTGTTTTGTAACTGTTGTATAAAATAGAGGTTCGTACAGGCCCAGACTATGCATACAATTGTAAAATATACTCCTTTATTACCACTCCGATCGTAGAGCCTTATCTTGTTTTAATACACAAATCACAGTATAGATGTAATCTTACGCATTTCCATCCAAGCACTATGGGACAGATTTACAAGCCCCTTGCGTCACTTTTGCGCCGCTGTTGCATCACTTTTAGTGACGCAGCAGCGGCTTAAACAATGCGCCATGTTGCGGCCCATTTACAACGTGACGCATCTAGGGAGATGCGTCACATTGTAAAGCCCTGGGCCACATTATACCTGCGTCAGGTATAATGTATGCAGGGTGGGCGTTCCCACACAGGAAAGCCTTGTAGAAGTGACGCAGTGAAATCAACAAGATTTCACTGCGCCACTTCTAGGACGCCACAGCGTCAAAGCCTTACGCCTGACGCATCTCTGCTCTAACGCAGAGATGCGTCAGTTTCCTGTAAATCTGCCCCTATGCACTTTTTGTTAGCTTTTTTTGAACAGGGCTGGTGTTTTTCGATTTTGCCAAAATATCCCTGTGATAAAACATCCTCCCAAATCATTATTCATCTTGCGCGATTTGCGCTTTACATCCAGCATTAAGAAGTCGCTTTTAATTCCAATCTTGCAGGCAGCCTCTATAAGAAAATGCAAGTTAGGTAGTGAGTATTTACAGCGCCTAGATTCTCCTGAAACTTGTTTTGCTGTGATCACTTTTATTCGAGGTACCCTAGTTGTCAGGAAAAAATATGAATTTTAACCTATTGTTAATACTCATTTGTAATTCACAACCTATAACCTAATTGTGACATAATCCCCACATTCTTGATCATATGATGATGTAAAGAGGCTTATTTGCTCCCCAGGCATGACGTGCTCTGATTGGCCCAATTTGCAATCTATAAATGTGCGAAAACGATGCATACTGTCTTGAGTGTTTTGATTTTCTTGCTATATACGAACTGCATTAATTATAAAGTACGTTTATGGCATTCTTGCCGAATAAAGGTTGTTGAACAAACAAACGAACTCAGAATGCAGTTTTATTAATTTTCTGTGAATTAGGCCCAACAGGATGAGCAGATGGTGATTAATTTCATATTTGGACAGGAGGGGTAGCAGGTGTTAATGAGCATGAATTATTTCCTTTGTTCTCCCCAGTCCAGTTATGTGTGTGTGGTTAGGGAGGGGGTGAGAGCTTGGCCTACAGCTCTTTAAACATTGTGCCACTGTGTCTCCAGTGCTGCTACTGAAAATAGAAATCCAACAGAGATAATGCGAGACCGACTGAAAATCTCAAAACCCAACCACCTAGTGGATAATGCACTTATTGGGGGGGTGTAACATATCAAACACCCTCTGAAGATACTCCCCTACAGGGGCTCTCAAAAACAGCTGAACACTCAAGCTGCCTTGTGTCTGCCAGCCTAAAAGCACCAAGAGAGAGCTTGACAATGATGGTTGACGCGATTCCTTTTCTTTTTGCCCACGGAAAACAATATTTTACATGAAATTCAGAGCTAGATTTACTAAGGGTTTGCTGTAGGAAAGCCACTCAGAGTTTTGCTAAGCATTTCCTGCAAGAATATTTACTTTCCAGCACCAAAGGTATTTTGCCCTGTAAAGGTGTCATTTTGCATAATGGGGGCATTACTTGGGTGTAACTTGGGTGGATCAGATCATATTTTTTTATGCAAAGCCCGATCTACTAAGATCGCCTTTTGTGTACAAAATTATTTCTGCAATAAACCTTTTAATTTCTCCTAACATTTTACATTTTGCATGTTTGCTGTACTATACGCCACACAATGTGTCTAGGCATAGATTTTGTAATGGAAGGGTATGCTTCCAGTACAAATAGTATGTTAGAGAACATGCACACACCTCTGCACCACAGTGCAAAGGCTGTGCATGGAGCTAGGCAGTCTGTTTGTGTGCCAGCACGCAAGTAGCTAGCAGCAGGTAATTCTAAAAAAAATATAGCTCGGCGGTGCTTCCCTCCCCCCCCCCCCCCCGCATGTTGCTGAAAACGAATAAATCTGCCTCTTACTGTCTAAGAAGACTGTTCCTCCCATTGTAAGGAAGACATGCTAAGGGTGACTTGTGACTGTTGAATGGGCTGTTGGGTAATATTAAAACGCAATGTATGCAAATAGTGCTTGAATTTATAGTTTTAATTAGTAGATATTCATAATCACAGACAAATCCCCTTAGTTCAAACCTAACATTCTCGATGCAACAGTGAAAATCAAAGCACTGCTCTAAGGAATTTCATCATTACATCTGGTAAAATCTCTTCATTTTCTTCTCACTTCTCTTTCCCTACCTTGTTCCTACTCGTCTGTTTCTGTATGTGTACTTCTCTATCTAGATAGTGAGCTTTGAGTCTGCTGAGTAACAGAAGTGAATGGTGGTAGAAGAGTGGAGAATTACAGAGGTAAAGAGAATGGAATAGTGAGAGGTGAAACAGATGGAGAAGAGAGGTAAAGATCTAGATTTTGTTGAGAGATTGGTGAAGTAGGGAGAGTTAGAAGGTAAAGAGAAAAAGGTGAGGTGGCTATAAAGAAAGATACACAGAGTTAGAAAGAGGAAGAGGTAGGTTAAATAAAGAGAGGTAGATAGGTAGGAAATGTTTTAGAGTGGGGTAGACAGAGGTAGCGATAGAAAAGAAATGTGGAGAAGTGGTGTGGGGTGCACCGAGGAATGATCTGTAAGGTGGAACAAGACATGAGTTATAGATTGAGATAGAGGCAGATACAGGTAGAGTTAGGCATGTAGACAGTTGAAGTAATGAGAAGTATAGGGAGAAGTAAGGTAGAGAGAAAGTGATGAGGTTGAGTGAGGGTCAAAATAAGATAAAGTACAGAAAGAAAGATCAAACGAGAGAGGCAAAGCCAAAGGTTTAGAGAAATTGGGGTGAAGAGTAAAATGAAAGATACATTGTAGCGAGAAAATATGTGAAGTAGAAAGACCAAGGTGGGTAGAGACAGAACAGCAAGGTTGATAGAAAGATATAGAGAGACAGTAAGAGTTAGATGGAGGTTTGAGATGGAGAACGTTTTGAGGCACGGAGGGGTTACACAGATGTTTAGAGGTAGAGAGAGATGAGTTAAAGAGGGTTCATTGAAATAGAGTAGGAGATACTATAAAGAGAGAGAGAAAAGGTACCAATAGAGAGAAAGAGGTAGAGAAAGAGGCGTAGGAAGAAAATAGTTAAGTTGTGAGAGAGGTGAGGTATAGACGACAAAGGTAGAAAAAGAGAATGGAAGGTGTAGAGGCTGGGTGGTGAATTAATGGTGACTTAAGCTAAGAAGTTAGCTAGTGGGACAGAAAGATAGAGAGGTGAGATAGAGGGAGAAGAGGCAGCAGGAGATATATGGGCTAGAAGGAGATATGAGGTTGAGAGAGGTGAAGAAGAGAATGCTGAGTTAATTACAGTGTTAAGAGAGAAGTAGAGAAAGGTGAGGTACATAGAGATGGAGAGAGATTGAGAAGTGAAGTAAATAGAGAAAGGAGGTTGAGAGAGAGGTGAAATAAATGGTGCAGACATATAGCAGGCTGCAATGGCAATAGGGTAGTGAGGCACTAGAGAGCGTTGCCAGCTACCAAAATAGGTGTTTCTTGTGCATGCCATGAACAATTATTTAATATTTTCATTCATATTCTGAAATGCCATATTTTATGTTCTACATGAAGGTGCCTCACACAAGCCTGATATAAGTGAGTATCTACTACATGATCACGAATAGTGTGAATGTTTGGTATGAATGTCCCCAGATGAATGAAATGAATACACAGGGTGAGATATTCAAGAAGGGTTAGGTCTTAAAGAAAGATGCTTACATACCCAGGCTTGACTAAAAGACTGAAAAATGTTGAGGGTTAGAGAATGTCGCCTGCATTGAATCCCCTAAACATTCATCCTATATCATTTAATTTTGTTCAAGGAACACAAAAATATACAAGCTTGGGTCTATCCTTGAGATAATTTTATATCTCATATTCCCTGCGCAGAATATCTAGTTCTCCTTCTATGAGGTAGAATCCTCTGAGAGGTAGAACCCACCATGGCAGGATTACAACAGGGTGTGACCTGATGATGGATCATCCCCTATAAGTGGGTGAGGGTGTTTTATATAAGAGAAGGGACTCCCAAATATCCCACTGACCTGCAATCACAGGGTTCAATATCGGTTCCCTTGATTTTTTGTGTTTTGTGTGATACATTAGGGCAAGATATCTTAGAAGACCTTATCCTTTCTCTCATTCCCTGATGTGAGACACCCATATTACATGCTCATATTACAATCTCTGTTACCTTTACTGGGATCCTCTAAAATGTTTTGGGTTTCTCTACATGAATGGGTCTCCTACCTGCATGTGGAGGTTTCTCCTCCACATGCAGAGAGTTCCCTCCTGCATTCAGAGTCTGAGCCCCATATAGAGACATCTCAGCCCTGAACGAGTGACTGTAATCTTCAGAGCCAGGATGGTGCTCTCTGAGTACTGCAAAAAAACAGGCAATTACATACAGGAAGAGGAAGTCACATATTTTGTGGTCATTCTGAGCCATCCTTTCACCACAAGAGCTCCTTTCTTGATCCAAACCCCCTTCATGACTGAGGACAAGATGAGGGCCCCAACCCCAAATTTATAGTTGCAGAATTGGAAATTATTTCTGAGGATGTCCTCCAAAGGCACCCTCAGTTTTATGGGGGTCCAGAGACCCAGCTGAACAATGCAGCGCTGCCCAAATTTGGAGGGACATTGGAACGGGTTGCAGAGCAATTGATGTCCACACCCAGAAGAAGAAGAAATGGCAAAGGTGCTGGGTGGACCTTCATCACTGTGCCCACATTAAGGTCTGGGTGTGTCCTTTCAACCACATCTTTGGAACCATTGCGTGGTACCACTGTACAGAAGTGTCCTGAGAGCAGCCTGGATGACCCTTCATACAAAGCTGAAAGAGTTTGAGCAGCTGATATGCATTAAGTATAATATTTATATCACTTAAGAGCACAAGCATTTTGAGAGTGGTGTCCAGCCATGTGTGCAGTCTGAGCTTTGTTCTTACATTCCATGTAATATTTAGCCTGTGTTTTTTGTGTTTTATGAATGGAATGAAAGTAGAAAGAAACTAACATGCATGTACTGTTGTGTGTTTGGTTGGATTTACTAATCATTTTATCGTGACTTAATGGAAATGCTTATCAAAGATTTTATTTTGTGACAACATAACATTCTTTTTTTTTACTTTCAGGAGAATTTTATTAAGCAGATTTTTTGTAAACAAATGAACAGAGGGAAGGGAACAATCAGAGAATACAAGGGTCCAGTTTAAAATATACAGATCAAATGCATAGAGTCCTGGAAGATTGATCGAGACCTGAGGGTCTAGATTTACAAAGCAAAATCCAGGAAACAGATGCTAACTAAGAGAAAAACAGCAAATGGAGATTCAATAAACCCAAAGATGTGTGTTATGGCGTGAAAATAAGAGATAGAAGTAAAGTAAATTGATTAAGATGAAAGGGGGGAAGAGGGGGCACTAGTAGGCATAGAGACCAAACACATAAACAATTGTGTAAAATCCAAGGAGATCTTAGCTGGTTTATGAGCAGGCGTATTCCAGATCGTGTGCTCCATTCAGTCAAAGGGTTCAGCCCAGGGTTTTGAGAGGTAGTGTTAACAAATTTTAAATATGTCTCATAATTGTACCCATGTGATAGAGGAAAGTTGTATGAGAGTATAGTGGTTGAACAAAAGAGGATCACAGTGGTTTTAGGGTGGCAAAATAGTTGTCAAGGGAGTTCCAGATAGATGTGTTGCGCTTAATCCATGGAGAATTTTGTAATGAGATATTATCTGAACCTCTCAAAAAGGCGATCCAGTTTAGCCAAGGGCGGAAGGAGGTGGCGGCTGTGTTTTTCCAATTCGTTAGAATAGATTTGCAGGTGGCCATGAGAAGGATATCAATTAGTAGGCTGTCATAGTGGGATCTGATGTTCGGGTCTACAAATCCCTTGAGTAGTGTTAAGAAAGATCGTTCCAGAGGGACCCCGCAAATAGAGTGAATAAAGCTGAACACTGAGTCCCAGAATGGGCCGACCGCTCTACAGTAAAAGAGAAGGTGAGGGAGATCCCCCATAGGGTCATTGCAGTTCCAGCAACCTGGATTCTCTCTTAGGGAGATTTTGTGGAGGCGTGCCGGGGTCCGGAAGGTCCTGTGTAATAACCAGAATTTCGTCTGTGCAAGGGAGGGAGATATTTTATATGAGATCACTGATCTCCAAATCTGATGCCAAGATTGTGGCGTAATCATTTAGTTAGGATCCCATTTAATTTGTAGTTTAGAGGCTGTGGTGGAAGAATTCTGTTGTAAAAGATGGTAGAACTTGGAGGCATGGTGGCCGGATTTATTAAAAGATATGATGATCTTGATGAGGGAAGGGTCGTTGTTATAGGGCTTTAGTTTAGATAGAGCAACCTTAAGTTTCAGAAAATCATAGAAATCTATGTTTTGCAGGTTGAAGCGCATTTTCATTTCTCTAAAGGATTACGGATTTCGGGAAGTTCCTAGGTCTTTCAGGAAGTGAATACCCTTAGAAGCCCAGTGAGACCAGCAGGCTGGGGAGCCATGGATTCTAATTTTGGAGTTGTTCCAAATTGAAGTCATATTCGAGTTAGAGATTGGAACTTCTAGGAATTTATCTATCTTCAAGAGGGCCCTTTTTGTGTTGTAGAGGATGTATTTACCCGAGGACTGGGTTTTGGGGTTACTGGATAGGAGAGAGATCGGGTGGAATTCGCCTAAGATCTCTTTTTCTACCGCTAACCACGTGGGAGTATAGTCCGGAGATTGAGTGAACCAAAGTGAGCCCTGTCTGGCCAAGAAGGCAGTTTGGTAATTCTTGAAGTCCGCAAGATTAACACCGCCAAGATGAACAGGGAGGCGTCATTTTTTTAACGAGATTCTAGGTTTTTTGTTTTGCCAAAGGAATTTATTTAACAGTTTGTCAATCTTTTGTATAAATTCTTCAGATATAGTCAAAGGGAGCATATTTGTAAGATAGTTGACTATGGCGGTGATCATCATCTTGATGGTCTCAACTCGGCCCCACCACGTCAGGAATTTAGGGTTCCATCCCTCGAGAAGAGATTCTACCTTTCTTAAAGTAAGTGTCTCATTATGTTTCAGGGACTCCAATATATCGGAGTTGAATTCCAAACCCAAATATTTTGCAAATTTTGGTTGCCAGGTGAGCCCTGTGTTGGTGAACAGGGCCCTAGAGCAGAGACTATTCAGAGCAAGGATTTCGGATTTGTCCTTATTAAGTTTGTAGTTAGAGACTTGGGCGTATTCTTCAATGGTTTGGGGGAGAGCGGGATAAATTGTGTGGCCAATTCAGACATTATTGGGATGTCGTCAGTGTAAGCGGCGACTTTCACATTGAGGTTGTGTAAGAAACTGGCTCTATATATACTACACCAAAATGAGGTATAGTGTGTATAGGGTCCAGGTGACTCCAGAGGTAGGCAGAGGTTAAAGATAGATAAAACCTTACTCTCTAATAGTGGTAGCTTGGTTGAGCAGTAAGGCAGTATCAGAGGACAGTGTTAAGCATTTGATGTACACACTCAGTCAGCAAATGAATTCACACACTCAAGAACTGAACTCTAGGCCAATTGTTTTTGTATAAAAAAATATACTGTTGTTTATTTTAGAACCAAGCAAGCCTGGCGCAGGTAAGCATAAAATACTTTGTAGTAATAAGTTACTGAATGTCGAACTGTAGTGTAGCTCCTATTTCCCTAATAGGCTCTGCGCATTGGAATAATATACCCTATAGGCTTGACATAGGACTGAGGTCAGTATGTCCCTATCGAGTATATTAAACTTAATTACTTGTGCCAGCTAGCTCAGAGGCCACTAGAAACTCCTTGACAACAAGAAGGGAGTAGTTTCTGGCAGCCGCAAAACATGACAACTTTGTTTCCCTTTAGAATTAGAACGTGTCCCAGAGTCGTAGAAACCATAGATAACTATTTCACTCAGCTCGGTCCTCCATACTTAGTTTTCCTCAAAGTTACACAGAAAGAATAGACGGGCGTTTCAATAAAAGATTTATTGAACAATCTTGTTTCTCGTGTAAGTTAAATGTGCTGTTATGATCACAAGACAGTATGCGAGATAAATAATGTACAGCGTAAGCAGTAGAAATAAATAGTACTGCGAAAGCATTATCTTTAGCAGATATTCATTTACATAAATAACACAGACTAAAAATGCGAGTACTCATACGATGCGTTTCTAAGCTATTTCTACCCCAATGTACCTAACCTAACCTAGGTGTAGGGAGAGGTATGAAGTAGGTGAAGTATTCCTTACTATGGTATACTAAGAGTATGTTAAGTCTAGTATGCCTAGTATGCCAAGAGTCCCTCTAGGTTCTAGTCAGCTCCATACCTTAAGAATGAGAGAGGTAGGAATCTCTTTCCAGACTCGAACTCCAACACCCCGCAAGGGAAGTCAGATCACTGGAAGCTGGATTCTCTGCGTGCAGGGATGACAGCGTCTTCTCAGTGCGTCAGGCCAGGAAACGGGCTCCTCTGAAGTCGAGGTCTCCTCTAGTTTACAAGGGCTAGGGAAGGTATATTTATACCTGAGAGGTCCCTCACAATGTTAGCATTGACGTGAATCGGACAGCGGAAGACGTCATGAATGAACCCCTAAGGTATAACGGTTCATGCATAATAGATGAGTCCTTGAAGAAATCAATAGTCCTGTGCTAGGGAAACTCCCGAAGCCTAAGGGTCTGTTCTTCAAGAACTCGTTGTGACGTTAGGGTGGACGGATGTCGGAGACCATGCCTGTATTTGGAGTGCACGGTTTAATGCCTAAATAAGGACTTGGATTTTATGCCTATATAAGGGCAGCGCGAATTGTGCCTATATAAGGACATGATACAGGAAAACCTATATACGGACACCCTAAGAGGAATACAACACCCACTCCACTTTCGTGTATACGATAATACTAAAATGCTAAACATTTAAAAAATGCTAAACATTAAATGGAGTACCGCATATTGATAAAATATTTCTTAAAACCATTTAAAAGGCATTTAAAAAACCAATTAGAATGCAAAAAGTACTGTACATCTTAAGCATTGCTTTTCATTTCAGGCATATAATTTTAAATAAAATGCAATATGAATGAAAGAAGCAGTAATATTTACACGTGACAAAAAAATGATCGATAAGTTTGTTCAAAATCAAATTCATTTCATGTCATGGAGATTAATGAACTTTTTAGACAAACAAGATAACTAAGTGTCTATGGAAGTACCGCGAAGTCTGTACTATAAGGCTAGTTCTACTTCAAGCAGATTGAATTGCCATTTTAGTTCGAAAAATGGGAAAAAGTTCAATTTTGGGAAGAGTTCCAAGTTTTTGAAATATGAAGGCCAAATTGTTACTGCATCTCTGGAACACTGTGGGCTGAATCAGAGTCAGTTTACGGGTCTGGTGTAAACATGAGATCATCTATTTCTGTAGACAAAATATCGTCCACCGAAGTTGGTGTCAGTTGGAACACCTCGTGTAGTAGATTAATTGCACAGAGATGTGAAGCATCGCTTTCAGCATAGGATGCCGCAGCAATGTTCGCGTCCGTTGTTACCTGTGTGCCTGTAGATCTTTCTCGTACCTCAGCAGCAGCCGGAAGCGTCTGTGAGATCTCAATGAACGCTGTCATCAGGATTGGTAGCCTCTGGGGACAACACAGAGCATGGGCCGTTATCGGGACCAGCAGAGTATCGACATCCGTTGGCGTTGCTGATGGAAATGTTAGACAGGTGTCCAACACGCATTCTTCACCGCATAGCAGGCATCGTAGAACAGGTAAGATGCAATCTTGCCAGATTGGTCTGAATGACAGGAACCACGTGGTATTAAGGTCCCGTAGACGAGTCATGCCCAAAAGCTGTACTATTCGCTCACGGCACTTTCGTTCAAGGAGAGCTTTCTCCATTTCGCTCGGAGTGATGTCTGCGAATAGGCTGGCCATAGCGTAATAGCAGGAAGAGAAATAGAATTCCGGCAACAAGTGCTAGAATTAATGGTATGCCACCAAACACCGAATGTGCAAAGTTCGGGATGATTCCGAGTATTGCCTGGAAAGGTGCTAACAGACCGGAACAGATGCTCTTAAATACATGTACAATTCCACTTGTATCTGACATGTTAAAGATACGTCCTATCATTTCCACGAAATGTATAGGGCAGTTTGTACGTATTAAAGTCTGTATCTCAGCCGAAGTCCTTGCTACTTGTAGATCATAGGTTTCTTTGGCCGAGGTCAAAGGCACTGTTTGCTGTAAAAGCATGGCTTTCATTCTGCTCAAAGTATCAAATCTTATAAAAGAGACGTTCAGCGAAGGCCACAAAGGCGACTCCCTGACTGTGTCTATTGGGGCAAACAATACTTGCATACAGCAAGTGACCCTGGAGTTGACTGTTACTAGATATGGGATGCCTGGCAAAATGCTGCAGCAACTCTGATCACTCAACATGAGGTAACTCCCATTAGAAAGTTGTCCAAACGTTGGATTAATCACAACAGCTGGTGTACCCTGCTGATGGCAAGACAAATTTGCCACAGAACCATTGAAAGTCCCGTGTAAAGAAATGTCCTGACATATAAGTGAACCGCTCAGTGCATGTTTACAGTGTGTACCGCTCAAAAACACTTCACGATCCCCACTCCAACATCTATATGTATACGGTAAATCCCAAGATGTCTTAATGTATTCCTTACCCAACCTTTCATATTTGCCTGCTTGCATTTGTCTGAGGCAATACTGAAACTGAAAAGTAGTCACAGGTAATGTGATTTTGCCATGAATGAGCCATTCTGTAGCTGGTTTTTCTGCCACTGTGAATGGTAATTTTTCCAGTTTTTCAATGCTCAGCACTGTATACTTTGCTCCTCTTTGTGCCAGTTCGATCTGTTTATCAGTTAGATTGTATTCTGCAAACAGAGCTGACGTGTTGATAAAACGCCAAGGCACATAGCCCGCGCGCAAGGATTGCAGCGTCCAGCTTAATAACACAATAGAACGTAATTGAGATTGGCCTTGCTGTAACATCGCCAAATCTTGTTCCAGTATGTCGATAGCAGAGGATACAATGCCGTCCAATGAATATATTCTGGAGGACAAAGTTGTTAACCCATTGTCGACCACAGTGAGTGTTTTCTCTAAATTAATACGATCAAGTTCACGTATTCGTTCTGCGGCCTCCATCTGTGACACTTTCCATGCTTCATTATAGGCAGCATAAATGCCGGCATATATGAAACGTTTTTGACGCGGTTTTCTTGGTCCAAGCAAGAATTCCCTAAGGTCTGCGTCTTCTTTAAGTAAGGATAAGTGTTGTTTCACATCCTGTAGTGTAGATTTCTGAAGCCAATCGAGGCATAATTTTCCTACACTGTATGTTGTTACTACCCCCGGATGCTGTCTTTGGACGTATCTTGGGTCTGGCCTATGAATAGTAAAGCCCTGAGTTGTATTCAGGAATCTTTCCTGACAGTTGTTCGTGTCTGTCGGCCAGATCAACCATTTTTTCCAATCAGGATTAGATCTGTTGAGTTGTAGTATATTGTCAACTGTCACCGCTGCCTGTGTATTATTATCACTTGCAGGTGTTGGTACAGAAGGTGTTTTCATCTCTTTTATCTTGGCTAATCCAAGACAAGATGTTTGTTGGACAGTTTCATTCAAAAACATTATTTGTTCAGGGATGATACAGGCTCTAAATAAAGCTTCTATTCCCTGCACTTGCCAATCTTTAGTACCCCAGACAGTTTTTGTGTCTATTGTGTCTTTCCATAAGTCGAAACCCTGTCTAGACAGTTGGGCAATAAATGCTGCAGAGTAAATCTGTTTCGTATTTGTTAACATAATTTTCAGTCCTGTTTTGTTTACATTTTTATAGTAAAACGTTTCTGGATCAGATGTATTGTACCCTGAAAAATATGGAAACTTGTTAGCAAATGTTTTTGAACTACCGTGTGGTGGTGTAGGACAATGCTCCCATTGGTTAAACATAAACACATTTCTAGGGTATGCAGATTTATGCAAATAATGATGACCATAGTGGTTATAGCAATACAGCTGTTCATAGTCTGATGAACCCTCTAAATATTCATTTTTAGAAAATGCAGCAGATTTTTCTAGGTCAAACATTATGTCGTTAACAGTCTCAAAGTCCCAATCATCAGAATAGGTACTGGACGAAATGAGATCACTTAGTGAAATTTTAAACAAATGTGGAATGTTCAATTGTTCCGTCGGGCCAAAGATATCAAAATCTGTTTTGTCCCACACTATACCATCCTGTATAGGAACGGCTGTGATGTTCACTGCAGACAAGTCTCTTGCTTCACGATGGGAAGATTTATGAGGTTTCAAAAGTACGTTCACGTCTTTTCCTTCAGTATTCACATGGATGTATCTGCCACTTATAAGCACGCTCACAGTTGTAACCAAAGCTAGCCAGAGCAGGAAAACAAATAGTCCAGATGTAATCCAGAGTTCAATCCATGGAGAAACCAAATAAGTCTTTTTCAGAAAGTGAAGAAAGTCTTGTACTTGCTGCTTGAATTTCATTGATGCTGGCGTCGTTTCAGGTTCACTCGGATCTTCTGAGAACGTATCAAAGTTAATGAAATAGCCAGAAGCAGTTCTGTCAATTGTTGGAATTGCATCAGGATTTGTAGAAATCGCTGGAACCAGTTGATCACTTGCTACATTGGTGTAGACAGGTGTATTTGGACGAACTGTTACTTGATTTTCAAGAGGGATGAGTTCCATTGCATTATTGCTTAGTCCTTCATCTGTTACTGCTGAAGTCCCAAGTGTTATCAGTCTTTCAGTCTGAACCTCTTGGATAGTAGCGAGAGGAGTGCGTCTGCTACTAGGTCGGAGTCCACGAGGCCTACTATTTAGTATTGGCCACATACTGTGGTTTGATGAGGTCGATGGACACAAATCTTTTCTCCTTTCTTCCAGCAAGGGGCGGCAGAAGTACCGTTCTTGTTCCTTGAACTGCTAGGACGGGTACTGGTTGTCTGTAAGAAGGTCCAAATTCCTTCTTGTCCGCAATCTTTTCTCTGACTAGATCCCCAACTTTTGGAATCCAGACAGGCCTTGCTGGGACCGCCGGTTTTTCCCCAGTGGTGGTTGGCTGTAGGAATACGTTGCTTTGTTTCGTTCTTAACTCATTCAGTTCCTGTAAAACAGCCAAACGATCTTTGATATCAAACGTTTTATTTTCCACCACTGTGCCTACGTCATCGAGATCTGGTACCCACATTCTTGTCCCAAATAGGACCTCATATGGAGTGACCCCCCTAGAGAACTTCTTGGCAGATTGTTTAATGAGCGTTGGACCCCATAAAGATGTTTGACCCACCCGTCACCCGAACCTAATACCCTAGCTGTTATAGACTGCTTTATGTCCCGGTTTTTCCTTTCCACAACCGAATTTCCCTCAGGATGGAATGGAGAGGAGTACCGCAATGCAACGCCCAGACTGGCCATGGCTTCTTTGTAAGCCCGAGAGCTAAACGCAGGGCCCTGGTCAGAATGTAGCGTGCCAATTGCGTATGTGCCGATAAAGACTCGCAAATCTTTTATAACAGTTCGAGCGTCAGCCGAGCGCTGAGGCCATATCCATAGGAACCTAGATTCAGTATTTGTGGGATTGCATTTGTCCAGAAGGACGCATGCGCGTAGATAGTCTAATGCTGTCTAACAGTGGTGTCTGTACTGGGCAGCTACATGTGTAGCATGGTGTCTGGTGGCTTTCTCGCTGTAATTTACAGTCTAAGCAGTTATTGATGAATATGTGAATTTCTGTATTCATTCCAGGCCACCAGTACATCTCTTTTAACGTCAAAATTGTTTTAGAGATCCCTTGATGTGACAGACCCTCCCCCAAATGTGTTTCATAAATCAAAGCCGCTCTACGTTCCATGTTTGGAATTACCCTATCCCCCACTCCAGGGATTCGAGCAAAAGGAACGTTGTTTGCATCAATTACATAAGAGTACTTGAGTGGAAACTTTTTTGGTAACGCTGCACTGCTGCCCTTGCTTGAAGCATTGACAGCCAACATTATCTCACCGTCTATTTTTGTTTTTGAACGAGTGATCGCAGCTACGGAAGCCGTCTGAACAGCCCCCTTTGCGGCTTCGTCAGCCAATGAATTCCCTGCAACGTGAACGCCATCACGTTGATGACTCAGTGTGTGGATCACGTGAGCCTTTGGTAGTTCGTTTTTCAACTGAACTACTTGTTCCCAAAGCGTTTTATGCTTTATTGTGCCACCTTTCGCATCTTTGAAACCATTTTCAAGCCAGTTTTGTATATATTCATTATACGACTGAACACAGTAAAAGGAATCACACACTATCAGTGTGGGGAATTCTCGATCTGTACTTTCAAGTGCCAGTTTGAATGCTTGTAGTTCAGCTCGCTGAGCTGTACAATCTCCTAGAGATTGAGTTTTTGTGACCATAGGTCTGAAGATGCCATCTCGCATGCGACCTTTAACGATTGCACACGCTGCACTGTAAGTTTGCTTACTCCCTGTTGCGGGCTGTGCGGATCCGTCAGTGTAAATTATGAATTCGTACTGATCGAGAGGCAGAATTTCAGTGGGCAGAGGACATTCTTGTTCATATTGCAGGAATGCTTGTGTTTTTAAATCAGGATCAAAAACATATTCAACATCTGTTGCAGCAAGAGAATTAACCCACTGTATCCATCTTGGATGTAATGCTTTAGCATTTGGAATGCTTGCTTTTGTGACCGCTTCTAAAGCTGGTACTGGGGTTACGACAATAATGCGTTTCCCTTGGGCTAGGGCTCTTTCTTTTGCTACAGCGGTTTGAACTGCTGTCAGAATTTTTTCAGTTGAAGTGAAGCGCATTTCCGCTTGTGTGTACAAATGAGATTTGTATGCGATTGGTATTTTCTCACCCTCATTGAAGGTTAAGTAGGTGAATCCGCATTGACCCGAAATTATTCGGATCACCAGGTTGCGTTGACTTACGCGTGTTTGTAAGTGATTTGTTGCTAACATGTTAGCCTGTAGTGAACGCAAGATTTCTGTGTGTTCTTGTGTCCAATTCTTGATTGAAAAATCAGGTTTGATTAATGCGTAGAGAGGTTTAACCCTTTCTGCGTAGTTTAGAATGTATGTTCTTCCAAAATTTAGGAAACCCAGGATGGATTGTAAGTTTTTTAGCGTTTTTGGAGGTTGGAGCAGCGCACACTTTTCTAAAAAGTTAGCTGCCAAACTCTTGCCTTCACTTGAAAGCTCATATCCTAGAAATAGGACATTGAGATGGGCAATTCTGGACTTTTTAAAGTTGAATTTGTAGCCCTCAGAGGCGAAGCCCAGTATAATGGTGCTTACCCTGTTCAAGTGTTTGTCCAGGTCATCGTCTGTCAGATATATGTCATCGACATAGGACAATGCCTCATTGTCATAAATTTGTAGTAACTCCGTTACCCTCGCTGAGAATAAACCTGGGCTGTTCTTGAACCCTTGTGGGAGTCGACAAAAGTGACGCTGGGTCCCCATTATGGAGAATGCTGTTAAGTACCTGCTTTCAGGTGCTATGTTTTGACAAAAGAAACCATTTGAGATGTCTAATGTGGTTTTATATTTTTTACGCACAATGTTATTCATTAATGCTGTGCTATGTGCATTTTGCACTGCAAATGTTTTTGAACAAGTGTTTAGGTGTCTGTAATCCAAAACTAAACGATATGTATTGTCTGGTTTGGAGACAGGAAACAAAGGATTGTTCATTGAGGAGGTGCATGTTTCAATCACCCCTTGGTATTCAAGTTGATCTAAGATCTCCCTGACCTGTTTTTTAGCTTCTTGCTTTATTGGGTACTGCCTTTGTGCAGTCGGTTCATGTTTCAGATGTATTTTATGGTGAGGTGAGTCCTCATCCCATCCTACATGATTTTTATATAATGCTGGGGCCTGGGCTACTGCCCATTTCCTGGCATATGTGTATTTTAGGTGTATTGGAATATGGTTGGAGAAGGCAGGCATAATAATGTCCTCGCCGTGTGGGCACTCCCTGACAAATTGTGGTGGCCAGTCTTTTTCTGCTAGAAGTATGTCATAGCCCCTTGAAAGTTTTTCCCAAAAGAGTGCTTTCACCTGTCTAGGTTTGTCTCCCTCCATCCGGAGTGTTATTTCATATAACTTTTGTGGAGTACTAACCCTGGTGTCTACAGTCTCAACTGTAATGTACTCATTCAAGTCCACTATCTCCAGAAGTTCCTTCAGGTTCTGGCGAGCTATTGTGACTTCTGCTGCACTGTCCAGCATTGTCTGAGCCCATTCTCCGTTCTTGAGTTGTGTTCTCAGTATTCTCGGCATGTCTGATCTTTAGACCTGCTACTTTCTTTTTGGAGAATTGAGGTTTTGTTTTGCTTTTTGTAGCGTGTTTTTCTTCTTTGGATTTCACGCGTTCTTCTCTATGTTCTGATCGTCCTCTTCTTTCCGAAGTCTGTGATGAGATCTGAAAGGGACGAGAGGAACGTGTATCAGTATCTTGATACCTGTCAGGTTTTCTCAAATTATCCCTATTCCTGAGGTTATACCTCCTTTCAGAGGGCTCCTTTTGAGGAGACCTACCTCGGGATTGAGAACGTTTTTCGTTTGAATGTTGTTTATTAGTCTCCCACTTCTTTTTAGAAGATGTAGGAGTTTGTTTAATAGAGTCCTTCTCAGGACTTTCAGATAGTTTCGGCTTCACTGGTCTTCCACCCAAACTATCTCTGCCTAATTCTGCATAAGATTGTTCAATTATTCTGGGTAGCTCAGTTTGATGTTCTGTAACATCGAATTCCCTTAATCATTGGCGGATCGCCACTGCTGCTGCCTCCCCTTTAATATTAGATAATATTATTGTTGAGACCTGGTCGAAATTTTTCAGTAATTTCATACCTAAATTTAGAGCAGGCTCTGCCCCATATTCATTTTGAATTTGTTTCAGGACATCTGGTATTACCGCAATTGACGGAATGCCATGTGTTTTAGTATAGATGGCAGCAAAGACTGAGCCCCAAGTGGTGCAGTCTTCCAGTTGTGGTGTGATCCCCATTGGTAAACTGATTGTTAGGATTCTGTGTTTCTCATACGGGCTAGTATTTGGAAATACTGCTTCGATTTGAGTAATTTTTTGAGCTATCCAGAATGGAATTTGCTCACGTTTTGTGGGCATTTTACCCGTGACTTCGTATAGAGTCTGTGGTGTAATTTTTAGTGTATTCCCCTGTTGAGGAGTTTGATTTGGAAGTGTCAATGGTTGTTGGACTGTGAAAGTCCGCATGACATATTGGACCAATTGTCTGTAGATTTTTATAAACTCAGTGAGTTGAGTAAGTAATTCCTCGTTTGACATTTCTTCAATGTCAGGATGAGGTGTGTAGCTGGCTAGAATCGGCCATGTTGCTCCTGGTCTACCTAGTGGACCGAGCCTGGTAATGTTTCTGTGATGTTTTAGGGCGCCTTTAAACCAGAGCTGATGCTCCTGGTATGTTAATGGAATTTCAATATCCTCGAAAGGAATATATTCCTCTGGTGGATCATCTTCTTTGTAGAAGTGAAACGTGTGTGTTACTGAATTTGATTCAGGAAATATTACCCATGAATAGAATACCTCTGTCTGAAAGGATTCGTGTGCCTCTATCACGAAAACTGCTCTACCGCCTCTTGGTGGTAGGCCATGTTTTATGAGTTTTAGAGTGATGGCTCTTCTTAAGTTTTGAGGGATGTCTATAACACCCTCCTCGGTTTCAATAAAACCTGTGATGTTATAAGCTGTTGCAGCTGGCTGATCCGCAGCTCCACCGTTTCCGGTCTCAGTGTCGGAGTCAGGCATTTTGTTGTTTGAAAAATGTAGAACAAGTTTCAAGGAAACAAAGATAAGGTGCACAATATTTTGGAACAATGTATCCTTCAACGTTGAGCAAACCAAAAAGCTAATATATAGGTTGTTTCCCTATGTAGCCGTGGCGGATACTTAACCCTGCCCACTCCAGACGTCTTTTGGAGTATATGGGTAGGGGTCTCTGAGAGAAAAAGGCACGGCTGAGTTACTCAGTATCTAGCGTTAAATTACCGCCTTACCAAACGTTGGGCGCCATGTAGTGTAGCTCCTATTTCCCTAATAGGCTCTGCGCATTGGAATAATATACCCTATAGGCTTGACATAGGACTGAGGTCAGTATGTCCCTATCGAGTATATTAAACTTAATTACTTGTGCCAGCTAGCTCAGAGGCCACTAGAAACTCCTTGACAACAAGAAGGGAGTAGTTTCTGGCAGCCGCAAAACATGACAACTTTGTTTCCCTTTAGAATCAGAACGTGTCCCAGAGTCGTAGAAACAATAGATAACTATTTCACTCAGCTCAATCCTGCATACTTAGTTTTCCTCAAAGTTACACAGAAAGAATAGACGGGCGTTTCAATAAAAGATTTATTGAACAGTCTTGTTTCTCGTGTAAGTTAAATGTGCTGTTATGATCACAAGACAGTATGCGAGATAAATAATGTACAGCGTAAGCAGTAGAAATAAATAGTACTGCGATAGCATTATCTTTAGCAGATATTCATTTACATAAATAACACAGACTAAAAATGCGAGTACTCATACGATGCGTTTCTAAGCTAGTTCTACCCCAATGTACCTAACCTAACCTAGGTGTAGGGAGAGGTATGAAGTAGGTGAAGTATTCCTTACTATGGTATACTAAGAGTATGTTAAGTCTAGTATGCCTAGTATGCCAAGAGTCCCTCTAGGTTCTAGTCAGCTCCATACCTTAAGAATGAGAGAGGTAGGAATCTCTTGCCAGACTCGAACTCCAACACCCCGCAAGGGAAGTCAGATCACTGGAAGCTGGATTCTCTGCGTGCAGGGATGACAGCGTCTTCTCAGTGCGTCAGGCCGGGAAACGGGCTCCTCTGAAGTCGAGGTCTCCTCTAGTTTACAAGGGCTAGGGAAGGTATATTTATACCTGAGAGGTACCTCAGAATGTTAGCATTGACGTGAATCGGACAGCGGAAGACGTCATGAATGAACCCCTAAGGTATAATGGTTCATGCATAATAGATGAGTCCTTGAAGAAATCAATAGTCCTGTGCTAGGGAAACTCCCGAAGCCTAAGGGTCTGTTCTTCAAGAACTCGTTGTGACGTTAGGGTGGACGGATGTCGGAGACCATGCCTGTATTTGGAGTGCACGGTTTAATGCCTAAATAAGGACTTGGATTTTATGCCTATATAAGGGCAGGGCGAATTGTGCCTATATAAGGACATGATACAGGAAAACCTATATACGGACACCCTAAGAGGAATACAACAGAACAGTTTGAAAATGCAATGGAAATTGTACTTTGTTTGATTTACAGGGGAGCAGTAGTATGCAACACTTAGCAAATGCAGTACATTGGAATGAATAGGCTTTTTCAGAAAATTGCAGGTAAGTTACTTTTACGTTACTTTTTCTAACTAAGTGCCGGATGCCTGGATTCAGCACTGGGACATTTCCTGGAAACAGGTGAGTAAATGCATTTTTGTTATTCCTGCGATTTTTAAAGAATATTTTCACATTTCAAAACTCCACACTTAGAAACTTTTTGGAGCAGTACATTGAAATGAATGGGCTGTTTCAACAAATTGCAGGTAAGTTACATTTACGTTACTTTTTCTAACTCAGTGCTGGATGCCTAGATTCAGCACTGGGACATGCCCTGCAAACAGGTAAGAAAACACGTTTTGGTTAATTGTACGATTTTTAAAGAATATCTTTAGTTTTCAATACTCCACACTGAGTCGTTTTTTCGAAGAAAAATTGTCAATGTTATCCTATGGAGGAAAAACAGGTTATCGGTTTGCAGGTAAGTAAACGACTGTGGGAGTTAAGGTTCTGGGGTTAGAACAAGGGTTCCCCCAGGGTCAGTGATGCACTGTTGTTGCACCCTCAGCGGCACTAGGGCAGCCGGGTGCAGAGTGTGGAGGCCCAATGTTATCCTATGGAGGATAGGGGGTCTCCGGTTGGTGGCTGCTGGCAAGCAAGCCACTGGGTTGTGAGAGCAAAGCTCCTAGGGTTTAGGTCAGGGCAAATGGGGAAACAAGTTGGCACAAAAGGTGCACCCTCAGCGGCACTGGGGCGGCCGGGTGCAGAGTGCTGTTTCGACGTCGGACGCCCTGTTGTTTTCTATGGAGAGACTCCGGTTTGAAGAAGCACTGCAGGCTCGGGGACGAGGACCTTCTGGGTGCGACCACCACTTCGAGGGGTAAGTTGGGATGTCTTGGGTTGGTTAGGCACTGTTGGTTTGGGCACACAAGGCCGTGGGGCGTCGGGTGCAGGGGTGCCTTTTAGGGTCGGATTTTCTTACCCGCTCTGGTTGCGGTAGAGGGGAGCCCCTGGATTGATGCTGCAGGCGTCGTCTGGAGGCTTGAGGCAGGTCAGGAGTCGCCGGATCTCGGGTCAGGATCGCCGGGGTGACCTCCTCGTGGTGTTTTTCCACTCGAGCTCGGGCCGGGTTCGGCGGCTGCAGAGTGGGCTGGATTCGCGGTGTCTGGCCGGAGCCAGAAGCTGCAGTTTAAACACGTCCGGTGTTTACAGGAGAAACAGTCTTGGAAGTGAAGGCAGGCAGGTCCTCCGGGGTTTGTGAGGTTGCTGGCTGCTGGACATGCCGGGATTTTGCAGGAGCAGGTTCGAGGGGAGACAGGCCTGTAGGGCTGGGGCCAAGTCAGTGGGCGTCGTCCTCTTGCCTTCACTGGGCGAGCTAGAAATGTCAGCGATCCAGCTCTTGCCAAAGTTCTTAAACCCATCTTGGGACATCTTTGTTTCCTGTAACAGGATAACAGCCGGCTTTAGCTTGAAAATGTAGTTTTCGATTTTTTTCCGTTTGATCGGGTGGTTAAGGCCCTTCACATTTAGAGATATAATCTTTAAGTTACTATCCAATGGAGAGTTATTCATGTGTTAATGGAGACGACAGAGGATGAGAACGGCCATCATTGGCAACAACAAGTAGCAAGCGAATAACAATAACAATAACATGTAAACTTGCGAGTGGTTAATGATAACAAGTCATATAAGCTATTTAAGGCTAGTACATAGGTGGATCAGTAGCCAAGTGACTGCTAAAATAGCAGTATTAACACCTCACCTAAAGGGAATCACTAGTACAGCAACTACTTAGGGATAGGGAGGCAGCCTAGTGGATTACCTGCTTATGTGGTCATGTGGTCATGTTGTGTTATGTGGTCATGTGTCCAAGTGGGAGTTATTTGATATCATGGTGCGGTCTGAAATGAAGTGGAATGAAATGATCTGTTCTGATATGATGTGGTGACATATGATGTATTGGTCAATTGATATTCGGAACCACGAAGGAGTGGTTAAATGATAATATGTGATGCGTTAAGGCGTTTTGTATGATTAAGGTAAGCAATAAAGTGAGGTCATGTCAAATATTAATAGAGGTAACAAAGAGAATATCAGGATAAAGAGCTGCGTCTGAGGATCTCTTTGGAGCTCTGACATTCTAAAGCTTCTGTAAAACAGAAAATACCACAATACAATCTTGCAGTCATACAGTAGATGTCGGCTATGGAATTAGAAAAGGATATATATCGAATAGCTCTGTAGTGACATAGGTTCAAGGTTTTGCCAAGGAAGTACTAGCAGGTGCAGGAGCGGGTCCTGTGTCCATAGATATAGAACTTCTGTCCTCTAGAAATTTCCGCAGGTCACTTGGAGTGGTGAAGATAAGGTTTTTTCCGTTGTCAATAACTTTGTATTTCGTCGGACCGATGAACGAGGATTGTAGGTTTAGAGACTTGAGGTTGGATCTGAGAGCTAGAAAGCCCTTCCTTGTCTCCAAAGTAGGTCTGGAGTAGTCCTGGGAGACGTAGATTTTCTGACCATGCCATAGAATGTGATTATTTTTGCGTACAAAGTTGAGAATCATTTCCGCATGTTGGAATCTTAGAGGGCGGCATACAATTTGTCTGGTAATGTTCCTGTTCGTGGGTTTGAATGATGGTACTCGGTGTGCCCTTTCCAATTCAAAGTCTTTTTTGAAGGAGAGACCTGTAACTTGGGGAAGCCATTTTTTTATGAACTCCAGGCACGAGCTCGATGCATCTTCTGAACCTTCTGGCAGACCGAAGATGCGTAGATTCCCCCTCCGGTTACGATCTTCCAACTCGGCGACATCTTTTTTCAGATTCTCTGTAATGGTTTGTAGTTTTTGGGTATCCTTTTTAGAAGCATGGGATCTGTCCTCCAATGTGCTGATGCAATCTTCAGCCTCTGAAAGTTTTTTGTTGATGGAGCCGAGTTCGGCTTTGATAGAGCATAGGTCCAGTTGCATGACATCCGTGTTGAGCTTGGTAGATTTCGCTAGGTCGTGGACCATTTCCAGTTTTTTGAGTATCATGTCCATAGTGCTGGTATTTTCACCTTTGTTTTTAATTGGGGAGTCAGGAAGTGGGGGTTCTACTTTGTTACGTTTATTACCTAATTTGGACTCTTTTTCAGCCATGATTTTCCCTGAGGCGGGCCGAGTTTGGGAGTGCGCCAGCGTGTATCTCTTCAACTGTAAGACGGGATAACGTGGAAGTAGCACAAAGAGCAGATCCCCTTCTCGTGGTGAACACAGACGTCCGGAGCTGGAGATCGTCTGTTTGTCTGCTCGACTGTAAGTGGGCCAATTGCGCAATGCCCAATGATGCAGGATGTCCAGAATTATCGGAAATACCAGAGCTGTCTAAAGTTATCTTCGGATCTCGAGGTCCGCTGAACCTGTGTCTTTCTCCTGGTCCTGTCTGTATGTGTGAGGTGATAGAGTCGACTTCCCCTCACTGGAGAGATGAATGAGCTCAGAAACGGCTTGAGAAAAGACTTCTGTTGCAGAGGTAAGCCTCATGGATGGTGGCCATCTTGGGGTCAGGCAGCCTGGAGGACTTATGATAGAACCCCCTGCAGTATATAGCACAGAACATAGCCTCCCGAAGAGAGGAGAGAGAGCACACTCCCGAGATAGGGGCCTGCAGTCCGAAGATCCTGTCTGCAATCAGTGGGAGTCAGCCAGAAACATGGGTTTCCAGAAGCTTCGAGGCGGCAGCCATGTTGGGGTCAGGCGGCACAGTAGCTCAAGTCACAGATCTCTGGGACCAACAGGACGAACAGGACTAACATGGATTAAAAACCCGGAGCTGGTGGGCCAGATTCTTGCACCCAAGACCAGTATGTCGGTGACCACACCTGTCAGTGCTCACAGACAGGAGTAGACCGGAGCAGCATTGAGAGGACCGCCATCTTGTGAGCTCCGTATCTGCTCGTGAAGAGGTGCCTGCAGACTCCACGAAATAAAGACGTGAGGGGGGCTCCTTACAGGGTGATTTTAGCATCAATATGTGCCCATAGCCTTCCGATCTCTGAATCCGGTGATTAAGAGCACCGCCCGCAACCTCCAGGGATAAAGCTTGCCGTTTGTCGCCCAAAGACGGCTGGAGCAGCGCAAGTACGCCACCATTCACCGCGCTGTCCAAGCCACGCCACATTCAAAACATTACTTTGATCTGTTATATTTCTATTTTGTCAAAGTTTGTTTATGTGATAATGACATTGTGTACTTTTACCTTACTTTCAAACCACCATATTGTTTTACATTAAAATATACAAAAATCACACAATTAGTAACATAGGGGCCCATTACGATACCCGGCGTAAATAAATCCGCCAGGCATGGAAGCGGCAAAAATCCGCCCGCACACACCGCCTGAACACCGACCACGCCATTACGATTTCACAAACCGAAAACCGCCATCGGCGGAAAAAGCACACAAAATACCGCCCGCCAACGTCCGAGTCGGAGTCAAACCGCCCGCCACGGACGGAAACGCGCACGACAACACAAAACCGCCCGCCCTCACGGCCGACACACCGCACGTGAAATTACGATCGCACCGCCATGAGCGCGGAAAAACCACAAATATACCGCCCGCCAGCGCAAAGAACGCCGATGAGAATCGACACGGCAGAAGCCATGGCGCCAACGTACCTGCACAGAAACCATCCGCACACAAAACCAATAGCACACAACATGGCCAACAAGTCCACACAGCAAGGCACGCACAAATACACAAGCACAGTACACATCCCGAAAACACCCCCCGGACAAACAAAAAATACAAAGGCCAGAACCCCAGACACAACACACCTGAAAACAACAGACCATGAGGACACACCCACATAGGTGAGTACAAAAGCAGCACTCCCACAGACCACAACCCCTTGCTACATTGCAAACCAGAGAGGAGAGGAGAGGACACAGTGACACAGCAAGGACAGCAGCACACCACAGAAACGCACACATCACAACCACCACCACTACCACCACCACCACCAAACACCACCACCACCACCACCACCACCACCAAACACCGGCACCACAAACCCCTGCACATTACACAACACACACCGCACCAGCACCATAAACACCATGGCACCACAAAGAATGCCCAAGTTCACGCCCATGGAGCTGACGGTCATGGTCGACGAGATCATCAAGGTGTACCCACAAATCTATGGGAACATGGTCCAGCACACACCACTAGCCACCAGAAACAGAATGTGGAACCGGATCGTAGACCAGGTCAATGCAGTCGGGACCCTGCCCAGGAACAGAGTCGAAATTAACAAACGTTGGAATGACGTAAAGAGCCTGGTCAAGAAGAAGGAGGGCAAAAACAGAGAGCTGGCTGCCGTCACTGGCGGAGGGAATCCCGCGCTCTTTAAGACCTTCAAAGCGTGGGAGGAGAAGGTGCGAGTCGTAATACATCCGGAGATCCTCGCCGGATTAGCAGGGGGAGTGGAGGCTGGTAAGTACAAACCAATGTATACCAGCACACCGCTATGTACTCACATGCGCAACTACCATGCCACAGCTCCCAGGGACAAACACCCCCATGTCCAGCACACAATACACAACACATCACACACACATGCAACAGACACTACCACACACAGCCCAAACCGAACAACTGTAAGATGCGTGGGGACATGTGTACACTAAGCCAGCCACGTAACCACCAACAGGTCCCCAAATATGCCAGAAGCGCCACAACGAGCACCCACCACACCCATGTGTCCGCCACAGCTGCACTAACCGACAAGTAACAGGTAAGTGGCAGGAACACAAAGTGCAGTGGGTGGGACGGTGGACAGCCCAAGTACAACACACACCAGGCCCCAGTCCCACAGCACAGCAAGGAGGAGCATCCCCCACACCCCACAGCCACGTGTCAGCTACCGCAGTGCACAACGACAGCCGAAAGGCAGACATCACGGTCCACAGCAATCGGTGTCAGTGGGTGTCCAGCCACCCCCACGACCCACAACACCCCCCCACCCCCACAGACCTGCAACATGGAGCACCCCCGCTTATGCCATGTGGCATCCAGTACAGTGCACGCACGAACAACTTGCAGGTGGGAAACTGGACAGGGCTGGATTACTGGAGGCATGAGGACCATAACACGACCAACACATGGGACATGTCACGTAGCAGACGAACACGCAGCACCGCCCACCGTCACGAACAAGTGAACAATGTGCACACGGACATGAACAACAGACTCACACCCCACATGACCCATCACAGACATAGCAACACCCAAGGAGCCACGTCTGCATGCACAAGCCACACTGAATATAGTCCCACACGGCAGCCACTGTGCAACTCATCACACACAACCGAAACACCATTGAAGTCCTGTCCATGTAGCCCCTACTGCCTGTCAACCACACACCCCACAACTACGCCTATGTAAGACAAACAACACTAGACGCAACAGAGCGGAACAACATAAATGCACACGAACACCACTGAACCCATCAAACTCACAGACACACCATGCACATACAACATACCATCCATCCCATCCGTCAGCCCCAGTCTCATGAAAGGCATGTCATCCGCACAGCTGCCACACATACAGCAGTCACGCTAAGACACATGCCCATGACCAACCATGTGCCAGAAGTCAATTAAGCGCACGACACACTGTGAGCAACAACACACAACATGGGCCACCCCCCGAGCACTGCAGTGATGCACATGGCACAGGGCAGCACGCACACCAAGGAGATGGGACAACTGCAATACGTTGGCTGGCACACAACTATCACTCACTCATAACGATGCGTCCAATGCCATGTCCAGTAATCACAACAGACAGCAAATATGCAGGCCATGTCAAGCATGCACACACCTCAAACCATGCACTGTCATGCTGCCACAACACATGTCACGTTCGGCACCCATGGCTCACAGCATGTACCCCAAAAGCATATCCCCTCCCAAATGCGAATCTGGGGCATGGCCCCCATGTTGCCATATGCGTTCCTAAGCGTTCCATTTGAACCCCAAAAGCATATCCCCTCCCAAATGCGAATCTGGGGCATGGCCCCCATGTTGCCATATGCGTTCCTAAGCGTTCCATTTGAACCCCAAAAGCATATCCCCTCCCAAATGCGAATCTGGGGCATGGCCCCCATGTTGCCATATGCGTTCCTAAGCGTTCCATTTGAACCCCAAAAGCATATCCCCTCCCAAATGCGAATCTGGGGCATGGCCCCCATGTTGCCATATGCGTTCCTAAGCGTTCCATTTGAACCCCAAAAGCATATCCCCTCCCAAATGCGAATCTGGGGCATGGCCCCCATGTTGCCATATGCGTTCCTAAGCGTCCCATCTGAACACCAAAAGCAAAGTACAAACCAGACCCAGGATGGGCCAGGAGCCCGCATACACCAGAGTCACAATAAGTAGGGGCACAGCAACACACCCATCGGCATGGCCAATCCGTCCCATGCCACATGTGCACAGCACACAGTCCCATTGCCAAGCACACACAACTACAGATGCTACAGCCACACACACGCCTCCGGGAAACCCATGTACGAGATTGCACGAACTGTCAATGTCAGACGACAAATACATACTTCGCCAGGTGCAACACAATAACAAATCTCATTCTCTCCACAGGTGACGAACTGCTGGATGCTGGGGATGGAGCCAGCAGCCAGCACAGCCAGCCTACAAGCCCCCAACGAGGACACACGGATCTGTCGGATCTGTCCTCCTCTTCGGACACGGACCACCAAGCAGGCCCATCTGGTGTGGCAGGGCCCAGCCGCTCCCCAGGACCCCTCCTACCCACCAACCCATCATCCAGGGCTGCTGAACATTCCCAGCCCCCTGCTGCCACTGTCGTTGCGGCCACACCCACGGTCATTGTGGCCACTACCACTGCCGCAACCGCCACCATCGCCGCACCGACCACCACCGCCGCCACCACCGCCACGTCTTCGCTGGCACCAGCCCCAGCGCAGGTGGTGGCCTGGACGACTGGATCCACCCTGGGAGCCACAGCGAGGACCGTGGTGAGCAATGTGGCTAGTGGGCAGGGCCGGTGGCAGCAGGACTGGTAGGAGGAGCAGGGTCAGGGAAACGCCAGCCTCCCCTGGGAGCCATGCCCTGCCTCACATGGCCAGAGTCCTTGGGGCCTATGAAGAGGCCCAAGGACAATGGGTCCGGTCTGCTTCAGACACGCGTGAGGTGCTGGGGGTGCTGAGGTCCATGGACGCCCGTATGGGCCAAATCGTGGACCTCATGGGACAGCTGGTGGTGGCGGTGAGGTCACAGCCAGGGACAGCAGCTCCCCTCCGCCACCACCTGCCGGGGCGCAGGGTGGAGCAGCAGTGTCCAGTTCCCCTGCGTCCACAGCCAGTGATCACACCTCAACCACCAGCATGTCGCAAGCAGGCACCCCCCTCGCAAACGTGGAAGGGGCCGTCCGAAGTGGAAACAGATCTCCCGGGAGGACTTCGCACGCTCCAAACGCAAGTGAGGCAGCCAGCCAGCCTTCCGCCAGCCTTCCTTGACCAGCCACTGCATTGACTTGGACTACGATCCCACTCCACACAGCCATCTGGATGGCATGTGTGTGTTGGACTATGGACATAGAACCAGTGGGTACACCCTGATCATCACGCAGCCATGACCGACAGCTCATTGTCACTGCATGCACCACTTTTGTCATCACCTTACACACAATCACATGTCACAGTTTGTAATAAATGCACCTTTTTCACTAACTGCTGTTTGTGCCCTGTGTCTTATTTGTACGGAATACAACGGCCACCTTGGGCGGAAAGGCACCTGATGCGTGGCATGGCAATTGAATCCGGAGGGCCTGTAGGGACCTAGGGGTGGGAGACAGAACAGGAGCACATTCAATGAGTGTGTCACACACCCATCACACAGTACATGTCAACAACTACAAGCAATGTACACACATCGCACTGAGCAATAGGGCACAATGCCACAGCCACCAACAGTGGCATACTACCCTGGCCATGGAGCGTTGACACACAGCACGCAGTGAACAAACGGCCACCCTGACACAGCACACACACACCTGCACAGATACAGCCACATCAGCCGTCGTACATGGACACTCACCGTCAAGTGAAGTAGCGGGCGATGAGCTGCTGCCGCACATTCCCAGCTTCCTCCTCTCCGCTGTCCTCCTCACTCGAGCTGTCCTGGTCTGCGGGCTGGGGCCCTGGTTGATCTCCGTCATCCATGATGAGGGGGATCTGCTTCCGAATGGCCAGATTGTGCAGCATGCAGCACGCCACCACTATCCGGCACACCTTCTGTGGGGAGTACGCCAGCGCACTCCCGGTGCGGTCCAGGCACCTGAACCTGGACTTGAGGAGGCCAAAGGTACGCTCGACCACACGTCTGGTCCTCCCATGTGCCTCATTGTAGCGATCGTCTGCTGGGGTGCGAGGATTCCTCAATGGACTGAGCAGCCATGCCCCATTCGGATACGCAGAGTCACCTGGGTGTGAGGGACACAGAGAACCGTTGCTAATCCAACTGGACAGGGGACAGCATCGCACAGCCAGCACGCTACACCACTCCACATACTCACCGACAATACAGGCACGATCCTGTTGCATATTGGACATCAGTCGTGGCAAGATGCTGTTGCGCATTCTGTGTGCGTCATGGGCCGAGCCTGGGAACTTTGCACACACGTGGGTGATCACCATGTCCGCAAGGCACACCACTTGCACATTCAGGGAGTGCGTGTGCTTCCTGTTGCGGTACAGGTGCTCAGTGGCCTATGGTGGAACAAGGCCGACATGTGTGCAGTCAATGGCTCCAACGACGTGTGGGATTCTGCCAAGGGCATAGAATGCACCCTTCACTGCCGCCAATTCACGAGCCCTGGGGAAGCGGATGTACCTGTTCCGGTACAGCATCATGGCTGCCAGTACATCCCTCAGCACCTTGCTGAACATGGGCTGGGACATCCCTCCTCCAATGCCCACTGTGTGCTGGAATGACCCAGTGGCGAAGAAATGCATGGCGGCCATCACCTTAGCCGTGGGGGTGACAGCAGTCGGATACACCCTGCGGGGACGGAGATGGGGTTCTAACATGGCACACAGTCGATGCAGGGTTGGCCTGTCCAGCCGAAACTTCCTAATAACCTCTGTATCGTCCATGTCCGCCAGCAATTGGTATGGGCGGTCAATGTTCGGTCTCCGCCTAGGGACAATGGCAGAGGACACATGTCAATGCAACACGACACATAGCAATTTCGCATACACATCACTGACATGACTGAGCAAGCACATGAGCCACAGCCCAGCTGTCAAGCTGGGACGGCACGGCCACAATACACTTACACAGGTCTCCCAACAATGGCAATGGCTAGTGATACAAACCACTGCCATGTGCATGCACATGGGGATCTAGGCCCCAATGACTTGCGGGGCGTGCTGATGGGGACTGACTGCATATCCGTCAAGCGGCAACGCCACGTCAACATGAATGTCTGCTGAGCATGGAACTGCTTCCGCGGCTGGATGAGTATGGCACACGACGACAACGATGTGGGCACAGGCTGAGCGGCCAAAACAAGTGGGACCTGTGGCACGAGGGGATATGAGACAGTAGTAGGTGTCAGCACTGCACCCTATGTACAGCACTGTACGGATCACACCTCCCGAAACATTGACAGGTGTCCACATTGACAGCCCCATGCCAAGACGGCTGTGTGCTTGCAGTCACACGTCACAGGTGAGAGGTTACATTGCACGTGCCAGGTGGCAGACGTACATAGTGGGAGCTGGCATGTGTGTGCATGTGTCTCCTGTTCAGGTTCCACCAGATGGGCGCTGACTCTGTACTGACCATTGGACACAGCATGTTCCGTGGTAGGCTTGTGTGTGTGGGATGGTGGCACTGGATGTGCCTCCGTTGGGTGGGGGGCCATGCACAGGGCGGGTACGTCGATGATTGCGCATTGTTGGTCACGGTGGGTGCACCAACTAAGATGTGTTGCCCTGTGTTCAATTCCTATGTCCGCATGATGATGGACTGTAGATGTGGGCAGACTACACATTGGTCGATGTGCTGTCTATATGCATGTGCCTTCACACCAGGCACAGCTGCCCCTGCACATGTGACCCCTGCTGGACTCGCTGCTGGGTCTGTGGAGCTGATGCACCTTCTGCGCGTGGGGCGGACAGCTCTCCTCACTTCCCTCATTGTGCATGTCATGACTTTGCCGCAGGTGACATGGATCATGGAGGGCCCACATGTACGCGTGGGTAGGCTACACATGATTGTACACTGGTCGCCACCCCCAGTCAGTGTTTCGAATGGGAAGGTTGTCGTGCTGGTGGTATGTTCGATGTGGCGGATGGGCGGGCCTAGGTGCGGGCTTACATTCCGGACATGGGGGGTAGTTGGATTGGCGACTAGTTGCAGTACACACGGGACACGTCTCTTCCTTTCCACATCTGGGTCATCCCTTGTACTGACTGACAGTGATACAGTCATCTTTGCCCCAGCCCTCATGTCCTCCCCTCGCTCCCCAATATGCATGCTCACCTGCGAGGCTAGCGCTTGCACAGGCAGCCCCAAGCTCGCACCAGAGAGGGCAAGGAGTGTATGTGTGGGTCCAGTTGCACGAGTGGGCTGTCTCAGGGTATGATGTGTTGCGGGACGCCGTCCACCTGCGTGGTGCCCCAAATGGAGACCCGGCCTGCATGGACTATGCATCACAGTCTTCGCCTTCCGGATCCGCCACCTGCGACACCCACTGGCTGTGGCTGCCCTTGCGGCCAGGCCACGTCCGTCTGTGACTGATGGCCCACACATTCACTCTTTGGCCTCTCTGGGGAGGGCTCGGGGGTGGTGGCGCACGCGCTTGCACTTAGTCGCAATGGCATGTGGCGTGGTTGGTATGATGGGCAATGGATGGGATGGTGCGAGCCACCTCCCATGACGTCAGTGCTGCTCGTGCTGTGGTGCGTCCCCCTACACTTCCATGTGACTTGTGCCATGCTAGACGTTGAGGTTCTATTGCCTGCGTGATATGACCAGGAGGAGCGCGAGGAGACCTCTCACACACCATGCTCCACTGCCATCCCGTGCCCTGTATCGCCTGTGCGGATTGACTATGTTGGGGTTACACCTGGTCGACTGGGGCTGTGTGTGCCTTGTCAAGGGGCATGGCGGGCGCACAACAGGATCCAGCTTGTCCACAGAGGGTGGGCTGAGGTGCGCCTGGTACCGCTTTGTACGTGTGCCCGGCTGCTGTGCACACACGTGTTCACTCCCCCCCCCGACAGGTGTCCTCTCACAATGCCCAGGGAAGTGGTGGTGTACTGTTCATGACCCCTCCCAACACGGCGTGCTCCAGCTTGGCATGTGCGCATCTACCCGTCACACCCACCCACCTGAGCACTGCGTCCATACGACTTCACACGACACATGTGTGTCTTCCACAGTTGTGCTACTCATTTGCGTTGACATCCAATACCAGTGGACTACATGGTCATGTCACGACTGCCGTGTACTTCACATACTCTCATCCTCTCTCATTCGTACTTGTGAAATGAGTCAGCGGAGACAGTTTTGGTTTCAAACATTATATTGAGTCTTCTGTCCTCTGTGATGCAGTATAGTGGACACTACTGGCAGCGGAATACATGTTGAGGATATACTGAGCATGATTGCAAATGGGATAGGGTGTGGGGTTACATGTGATTGGCTGTTGCATGTGGGATGTGGGCTTCAGAGTGACATCTGCTTGGCCAAGGCTGTGCTAATGTACATTTACGTATTGCTGCGGAGCTGCGGACTTTGACACAGACGGTATACATGTAGCCTACCAGACCGCTTGGCATCATGGGCACAGTCCATCTCAGTTCCATGTGACAGGTTTGCTGCGGTTGTTCCTCATGCACGCGTGCATGTGAGATGACATCAGGGCATGTGCTTGCGTGCATGCAGCGGCGTGCCACTTGTTGTTGCACTGTGGTGGTTACTGGACATGTCACAGTCACTGGGGTCGTGTTGTTGTTGTATGCACTTGTCGTCCATGCAAAGGTCCTGGTATGGGATTCCCGGGGCGGGGGTGGGAGGGGTGCAGCACCCACAGACTCCAGGCGACCTATTCATGTCCACTGAGCGGTGTGTGTGTCCATGTGCGCTGGATCCATGTCGTGTCCTGGTTGTTCGTGCAGTTCCGTCCATGTGGGTGCGATACACAGAGCACATGCCACTGCCTCCCACGATGCATGCGGTGTTCCTGGATGTGATGGGGAACAGTGTGCATTTCCCGGTCATATCCGATGTCATGGCGATGTCGTTGATGGTGTGGTTACAGTTGCCGGTCGTTTGGTATGGCTGTTGTGGTGGTGACTGGCCAATCCGTGCGGAAGCTAAGCATGGGTGCGGGGTTGGACATCATAGGTCACTCGGGGAACCTGCGTTGTGGTCCGACGTATTTACAGGTTGTCAGGTATGCGATGCCGTCCAGCAGGGCTTCCATGTCATTGGTGGTGTACATGTTTGCCAGCCAATGTAGCGGATGGTGGCTGTCAAGGTGTTGTTCGTAAGTTGTCCCTTGGAGGACCATGATGGGGCATGCTGGGTGACATTCGATGTAGCTGTTCTCGATGATCCGTCGTGTGGAGGCACAGTGGTCCCATTTCAGTGCGGGTGCGATGTTGGCCACATACGCCATGCCCCCATAGGCAGAGCAGGCCCTGTCGTGTGCGTCCAGAGGGAGGAGTAGTGGTAGCAGGTCCGCCTTCAGACATGCCGGGTTGGAGAGGCATATCTCGACGGGATGCTGGTAGGGACACCTCCGACAGTAGAAGACGGGCATGACGCAGCTGAACAATGTGATGCGGTAAGTCAGTCGGTAACTTACGTTCAGCAGGGACAGGAGATCGCATCCCAATGTATGGAACAGGTTGGTTTTGTACAGCTTGAGCTGTTCGGCGTAGTTGGGTAGGTGTGTTGCGGTTGCCATTTCGCAGCGGTTCGTTGAGGTGGCGTGCTCCGGCTGTGTGTGCAGTCTGCAATGTGCACGCTCCGGGGTTGCTGTGAGCTCTGTGTAGTCGTAGGGAGACAGGACTTGTGTTCTGTTGGCTTGTTTGGAGGACACGGGCCCTCTTCCCCCATGCTTCTCAGACAGTTCAAGGTCAGTGATGTGTGACTCCTTCCAATTAACTTGCATGTGGCCGACATGGGGGAGTGTTTTCTTCTTTCTTCCCCGTCCGTTGTGTGCTTCTGTGATATGCGCTATCTGCCCTGTGGTCGGTCTCCTCGGCATGCCTGTGTTGGTCTATTCTTGGACAATGGCTGTATTCACCGGCTTCTGTCGTAGGGCTGTGGTTTCGGAGTTGGAATGGAAGGTCATTCAGTGCTGTCTGCTCTCCCTTGTGTGGGCGGCAGGCTGCCTTTCCGCTCTGCGTTGGGCCTTGTGTGTGAATGTTATTCTTGGGCCACCTGTTGTCGGTCCCCGGGCTCTTTGGTGTTCCGTTTTATATGTCTTGTTCATATGTGCAGGGTGGTATGGGTGTTTCTGTGTGGTACTGGCGTTCCTCTTCCCGAAGGGACCCTGCTTCTCCTAGTTGGTGTTGCCGCCGCTGTGTGCTACGCCATGTTTGTTACACTGGGGTGTGTCCTGCTGTTGCGTGTCTTCACTGACATGTGTGCGTCGGTTGTGTGGCGTTGGGTGTTGTCCGTGAATTGGGCGTTGGGGACATGTCTGTGGCCGGCCTGTCACGTGTCATGTGCGTTCGGGGTGGGGCTGATGTGTGTGCTGCTTGGTTGTGTCCCTGTGTCTGTGTGCGACGCATGCATGGCGCTGCGGTTGGCCTCTGCGTTGTGCGCATGTGTGGCGGCGTCATCGGCGCTTTGGGGCCGTGACGGGGTGGTTGGTTCCTAGTCCCAGGTGGTGTGTACACATGTGTTCTGCGATGTTACGATTTGGCCTGTGTGTCATATGTGGATGCGATGGTGGATGTGTAGTGTACACGCGCTGGTGGGGGTTGTCCGCTTTTCCGCCCTTGCACTGTGTGCGCTGTTTGCGTGCACTTGTTGTGTGTGTGCCTACCTGCGTCTCCGCGGTACGTTGCGTCCTTGGTGGTGCATCAGCAGAAGCATGGGGAGTGCCTGCAGTGCTGGATTCATGCTCGGGGAGCCGCTTCTTCGTTGTCCGTGCTCGGCATCCGTGTTACCGCTTCGGTTTGTCGTACGGTATCTCTTGGCCGTGGGAGCCGTTTGTTTGCGGCATCGTAATTTATGCGCCCGGGCGGGACGTGTTTCGTCAGACGGTGTGTGTCAGTTAGGCTGCGCCGCTACATGTACGGGCGCACTTTGATGGCGGACGGTGTTGCTGGCTTGCCGGCGGTGTTTGGCCTACTTTTTGCATCGTAATTGGACGGGCGTGTGGACTGCTGCGTGCCGGCGGTAACTGGTGGTTTTTGCATCCGCCAGCACGGCGGTGGTGCTTCCGCCCGCCAT